>RJWM01003741.1:92794-109693 GCA_004363535.1 Dasyprocta punctata
GCTACACACACTGCCGGAAGCTACCCAGCCTCTCTGGGTGGCTGTGCCCTGGGGAGTCAGGCATGCCCTTGACCCTGCTCCTCCTTTCTCTTCTGTGGTCTGGATGGATGTCCCTGTAGAGGTTGATGAGGGATCCTCCACTGGTATGCCTCCCCCAGAGCAGCAGGACCTGACATATCCTGGGCTCTGGGCATCTCGGCTATTGGAGCTCCCGATCTCAGATTACTGAGGGGAAGGCGGCTGGTCTGCATGTCAGGCGCTGGGTCCTGTGTATGATGCAAGCTTGTTTACTCCATCTGCCCAGGTAAGGCTGTGCAGCGCAGGCTGTTATGCCAGGACCCTTCCCATTCACAGAGAAGACTGCGCTGTCTGGCTGTGACATTTTAGAGGCTCAGGAGAAAAATGAACTGGCTCTACACTTGCTTCTCATTTTCCTGGATTTATTTTGCTGCTTCCAGACTGAGAGGTGAGAGGTTGGTGGTGGGTAGGGCCATTTTGGTGGGAAGTAGGGTGGGCCAGAAAAGATGCAAGAGCTGATCTAAGTGCATGGAAGGGTCTGTGCATCTGCCTGACTCTTGCTGACCTGCATAACACCTGCCAGGAAAGTGACTCGTCCATTCATCCAAAACATGTCCCTGGTCCAGTTGGGCCCTCCCCTATTCTTGACCGCAGACTGGTGTTCTTTGCTTGATATATACATAGCCCTCTGAATGTTGATCTGAGTCCCTCTTTTTGAGTAGCTGTAGAAACAGCAAACGGAAAATACGCTCAGAAGTTGTTTAATGACCTTTTTGAAGATTATTCCAATGCTCTTCGTCCAGTTGAAGACACAGATAAAGTCCTGAATGTCACACTGCAGATCACACTATCTCAGATTAAGGATATGGTGAGTAACAGACTGGGGGCACCTTGAAAAGGATCTTAGAAGGACACAAGCATGCTTCCTGAAGGGGATAGTCTGAGTGGGAACTTGAGACAGGCAAAGCAGGCAGCTCTGTACAAGCTGGTGGGCAGGAGGAATCTAGGGGAAGGACGCTTTCTACAGAACTGATCACACTATGTGTTGTGTAATGTTCACTAATGTTACTGTGACCTACAGTTCTGGTCATACACTATGACAGTCTTAGATACTCTAAAGCAAGGTGGAGTTACATACCGTATGGTTCCATTCATATGAAATGTCCAAAACGGGTAAATTTATTGAGACAGAAACCAGAGTAGTGGTTGCCAGAGGAGGAAGAATGACACGGTCAGTGACTCCTCAGTGGTGAGGGGGGCTGTCTTAGTCACTTTCTCAGTCACTGAGATGCAATGCCCAACACTCACGATTTAAGGGAGGAGAGGTTTGTTTTGGCTTGTGCTACAGTTCACGGTCACTGGGCTCCAAGATAGAGCTTCACGGCAGGGGGCACGGTGGAGGATGAGCTGCCCAGGCCATGGCAACCAGGAAACAGAACCAAGGGAGGAGCTGGGATGGGAGATACAACTTTCTGGCCACCCCCAATGTGACCCCTTCTTCCAATCAGGTCCCATTTCCTAACAGCAAGTCAGTTATAAACTTGCATAATCCAATCCCCTTCTGAGGGTCCCACCAATAATCCCTGAGACTTTAAAAAGGAAAATCTAGATAGAAAACACAACATGGCAATGAAAATGTTCTTGAAGTAGATAGTGGTGATAGTTGTACAATGTTATTGAGGTATTGGAAACCACTGAATCATCCATTTCCAAAATGATTAAAATAGTAATATTAATGTCATATGAATTTAATCTCAATTTAGGAAAGAAAAATGATATTTTAAATTCGTATAGCTTATTTAGTGCATAAAACTTGGTGATTACACAAAGTTGCAAGACTTGGGGGACTTCTCATCTGTACATGGAAGATATTTCCTGACTTCCTCATTCAAGTGTGTGATTGGTTGAGCCATTTTCAGAGAGAACTGAGCAGTCAGCCTATGCAAAGATCTGAAGACTTCAGCACTTGTTCACTTTACATTCCAAACACGAAATTAAGGAAGGAAAAAAATGTGGCTTTGCTAGTCAGTCAAGGGAGTGGAATAAAAAAAGCTCTCTCCTATTCAGGGAAAATAGATGAGAGTTCTTGAAACTCCCGTCGTGGAGAACAAGAGTCCTACAGACTGAAGGCAAAGCCCAGGTGTCTTCCAGATAGAGTGACATCTGATTCATTATGCAGGATGAAAGAAACCAGATTCTGACGGCCTATTTATGGATCCGCCAGATCTGGCACGACGCCTACCTCACGTGGGACCGAGAGCAGTATGACGGGCTGGACTCCATCAGGATCCCCAGCGAGCTGGTGTGGAGGCCCGACATCATCCTGTACAACAAGTGAGTGCAGCTTAGAGCTGAGGCTTCCTGGGAGGGACCTGCTGATTTCATAGAATTGAAACATAAGGAAAAAAAATGTGTAAAACACACGTGAAGTAAAGTATTAATGCATGTTCTAGGCCCTGAAATGATGGCCATGGAATCTCAGATAATAAAATAATAGGTCATAAAAACTTAGAGCTCAAAGGAGACCATCAAGTTCACTCTATATTGTCCCTTTTCAAGTGGGAGACAGGAAGCTGTATTAGTGTGCTAGCATTGCCATAGTACAGTGGCATAAACAGCATGACTTAAAGAACAGAAGTTTGTCACCTCACAGTTCTGAAGCCGAAGCGTGAAATCAGAGTGTCAGTGGAAAGCCTGGTGTGGTGGAACTCAGCTGTAATCCCAGCAATCTGGGAGGCTGAGGCAGGGGAATGACAAGTTCAAGCCCAGCCTGGGAAGTTTGTCAAGTTAGTGAGAACTTGTCTCAAAGTAAAAAATAAAAACAAGGCTAGCGATGTACAAAGGCCCTGCGTTCAATCTCTAGCACAGAAAAAAACAAAAATGTTGGCAGAAGTTTCTTCTGATGGTTCTGAGGAGGTGGGACCTGCTCTCTGCCTCTCTTCCAGCTTCCCGTGTCCCTCGAATTGTTTGAAGCATCACCCCAATCTATGTCTATGTCTCACATAGTGTCCTCCCTCTGGGCTTCCTGAGTGCAGTTTCCCTGTTGTATAAGGAGAGCTACCTTAGTTGCTCCTACTCCAGCATGACTTTGCCTACAATGACCCTATTCTTCAATAAGGTCACATTCTGAGATGCCATTGGACCAGCACTTCAAAATACAACTTTTCTTTGGTTAAAATTCCAATCATAAATGTGGTGCTCACACAGCAATAATGATGATGCTACTAAAATTAAATGGGAGCTGGCCCCTAGAGTTTGGTCTCTGGGGGCGGTGGAGGCCAAATGGGGCCATAGGACTCCAGTTGGTCCCTTGTTTCTCATGGAGCAAGGGCCCTTGTATAAGTGGGTAGGTAAGGCTTATGCTTCCCAAACTGTGAAGTACACATGAATCACCTAGAGATCTTATTAAATACAGATTCAGATCCAGTAGGTCCGCAGTGGGCCCGTGGCTCTACATCTCTACAAGCTGCAGGTGGCAGAGGCACTGCTGGCCCAGGGCTGCATTTTGAGAAGGAACCAGCTCTCTGTCACAATTCCAGCTCTGTTTCTCCACCGGTTTTTGAGGGAGGTCCTCTCTCTTTTTATTCTGGAACCCAAATTTCTGTGGGTTGGGACAGATTCCTCTGAGGCTCAGAACAACACGAATGAGGGGCAGCTCATTCCCCTGGGTGGGGCCTGCTAGTGGGCATGGATTTCCCTAAAGGAAGCAGCAGTGGGGGTGGAAGCCCGGCCTTTAGCCTCCCTCCTACTCAACTCCCTGACCTCTTGACTCACAGCCCTGAGCCCACTGTCTGTTCTCCACTCCGAGTGACCAGGGGAATCTTCCATATTCCCTTCAAGCAAGAAAGTGATCATCTCTAAGGTTGCACACGAATGGTTTTTTTTCCTCTGAGCTTTCCCAATGTTCCAAATGCACATGTACAACTCTTACAACAGCAGCAAACAGCTATTTTTTATATTCTGAGTATCTAAGTGGAAAAAAATCAGGTAAGCAGATTTTTGTGTCAACTGGTTTACCTTTTGTCTGAATGTTCAAGTCAGTAGACCTGGACCAAGGGAGTGGCTTTGTGCAGGGAGGAACCTGAGCAGAGGCGCTTTTAGGCAAGAACGCAGGAGGGCCGGGGATTTAGCTGAGCAGCGCAAGCTCTTGCCTGGCGGACGAGGTTGTGAGTTCAATTCTGGCACAAAAAAAAAAAAAAAAAAAATGCAGGAGAACCCAGCCCTAACTCACTATAGGAGATGGGGTACAAGAGAGGTGCTTCCAAGCGCTCAAGCTAGAGTGACTGGGAGAAACGTGACACATTGCTAAAAACACGGACATGACAGGCACAGGGTAGTGAGCTCTACGGGGTAGGGAAGTCAGGGAGTTTTTCTAACAAGCAGCTGTCATTGTCCGCCTCTGCCTTCCAGGGCTGATGATGAGTCTTCAGAGCCCGTGAACACCAATGTGGTCCTGCGCTACGATGGGCTCATCACGTGGGACGCACCAGCCATCACCAAAAGCTCCTGTGTGGTGGACGTCACCTACTTCCCCTTTGATAACCAGCAGTGCAACCTGACCTTTGGTTCCTGGACCTACAATGGCAATCAAGTGGACATATTCAACGCGCTGGACAGCGGCGATCTCTCCGACTTCATCGAGGACGTGGAATGGGAGGTCCACGGCATGCCTGCTGTGAAGAACGTGATCTCCTACGGCTGTTGCTCTGAGCCTTACCCAGATGTCACCTTCACTCTCCTTCTGAAGAGGAGGTCCTCGTTCTACATCGTCAACCTCCTTATCCCTTGTGTCCTCATATCTTTCCTAGCTCCCTTAAGTTTTTATCTCCCAGCAGCCTCTGGGGAGAAGGTCTCCCTGGGAGTGACCATCCTGTTGGCCATGACTGTTTTTCAGCTAATGGTGGCAGAGATTATGCCAGCCTCAGAAAATGTCCCTCTGATAGGTGAGTCCAAGGGTCTTCCACTCTGTGAGTGGAGTTGTGTGTGCACCTCCAAGCTAACAAGTAGGCCAATTTAAGATTCATTTCAGGCAGTCACATAATTCATTTGGTATCTGCCCTCAGCATGGTAGAACATAGATATGGCTGTTGGAATAAAACTGGTCTTGTGTTCTCTGGGTTTGCACAAAAGGAGAGTGAGAGATTTGATAGTTTACAGCAGTGGTTCTCAAAGTGGTCCCTTGGTTCAACACATCAATGTCACGGAATCCTCAGGCCCCATCTGAGACCTGCTGAATTAGGCCTGGTGTCTGTCTGTACAAGCCTTCCAGGGATTTGGAGGCTCTTTCCGTTTAAGGCTGGAAACTTCTGACTTAGAAGGAAAGGCTCTGATTTTTTTTTTCCAAATCCATTTTACTTCAAAGAGAAAAAAAATTTTCAAGACACATCAATTAGGGGGCAACAATGGTACATACATTGCACATTGCCATCCCCAAATCATTTACCCAGAGCACAAGACATCTGCATTCAATTGTTGGAACAATACTGGCATAAATCTTTCTCTTCAATGACCTCAGAGAAATCAGTAATATAACTATCTTAGCTATCTTTATATATATATATATATATACACACACACACACACACACACAAATATATATCATTCTTTCAGCTTCTCACACTAGTGAGACAATATGATGTTTACACATGTGGGTCTGATTTATTTCACTTAGGAGTATGATCTCAAGCTGCATCCATTTACCTACTGAAGTCTCCAGTTTATCCTGTATGGCTGAGTAGTATTCCATTGTATAAAAGTACATCTTTTTTATCCATTCCGCAGTCGATGGGCATTTAGGTTGTTTCTAAAATCCAGTTATTACAAATTGTGCTGCTATAAACATGGGTGCACACATGAACGCACGTATCTTTTAAAGAAATAGACAGAAGTTTTTCCTCTCCTAGTAAAAAGGAAGAAGTGTACTGGCATTTTTATTACCTTTCTGAAGCAGATAGAGTTGACGATTATGACAGCCATTCATTTTGCTTGAGGCTGGATGACTGGAAGGTCTTCTTTAGCAGTGACATTCAACAGCACGTTGGCATAAATTCTACAAAGGAATCTGCAAGCATTACTTGTTCTATTTCTATATGATAATATGAAATTTATTTTTTAAGAAAGTGTGTATGGAAATCTTGAGAAAATTTATTGATAGTTTGTTCTTTATAGTATCTGTGAAATGTGGGGTTTTTTCTTTCTTTCTGTCTTTTTGAGACAGTGTCTTTTTATGCAGTTCAGGCTGGCCTTGACTTTACTTTGTAGCCCAGGTTGGTCTTGAACTTGCAACGATTCTCCTGTCTCAGCCTCCTGAGTGCTGGGATTACAGGAGTGCACCACCATGCCTGGCTTGAAATGTGTTCTTAATCTTACAGAAACATTTGTGTTTTCTGCACAAGTGTTGAATTTGGTGTATGTTTCTGGCTCACAATCTTTACTAAGAAAGGCCCTTTTTAAAAGTTAACTTGAGGGAGCCAGGCATGGTGGTGCACGCCTTTAATCCTAGCACTTGGGAGGCTGAGGTAGGTGGAGCGTTGTGAGTTCAAGGCCGGCTTGGGCTACAATGCAAGCACAAGGCCAGCCTGAGCTACTTAGTGTGACCCTGCCTCAAAAAAAATTAGGGCTGGGAGTTTGGCTCAGTGGCTTAAGCACCTGTCTAGCAGGCATGAGGTTGTGAGTTCAATCCCCTGTGCCGCAAAACAAAACAAAACAAAAACAAAAACAAAGTTAACTTGAGGTTTGTAACAAATAATAGATATACAGGATTATGAACACGAACTGCTTTGTCTTCATCTGATTGAGATAATCGTGTTAAATTCTTTTACCCACTAACCATGTTAAATTCCCTCACCTACTAACGTAGTTAATTACATCAATGGGTTTTCTGATGTTGAATTTCTTCTTATTCCTGGACTGAACTCTGCTTTGTCATGATATATTTATCACCTGAAGACCCTGCGGGATTCTGCTAGCTAATATTTATATGGGACTGGCTCTAATGTCTCCAAGTGAAAAGGTTTTAATGTTCCTTTTTTCATTACTTTTAGAATTGAGGTTAAATTGACTTCATAAGATGAATAAGAAAATTATCTCTTCTTTTACGTTTCTTACAACTTGTGTAAGTTATAAATTTTGTTCCTTGAAGGTTTAGTAAGACTTACTTAGAAATTACTTTGGTCCAAGAGCCTTTTCAGGCTGGAAATGTAAGTATGTGATTAGCATTTCTATTCAAGTGTTTTTCTTCTTACACTAATTTTAACATTTTTTTTTTAGAAATGCCACCTAGATTCTTAAGTTTACTATCATACAGATGCTTAAAATATTATTTTGTCATCTTCTAAATCTCTAGTCTCCCTCTCTCTCTCTCTCGTTTCTCTCTTATTGATTGACCTTATCAAAGTTTTATCATTTTTATTATTTTCTTCTTCTCTTTCTCCTTCCTCCTCTTTTTTCTTCCTCCTCTTCCTTCTAACCTCCTCCCCCACATTCTTTTTTGAGAACAGGTCTCACTATGTTGCCTGGGCTCAAGTGATCCTCCTGCCTCAGGCTTCTTAGGAGCTGGGACTACAGACATGCACCAACACACTTATATTTATTATTCTTCAAAAACTTGCCTTTGGTTTTGTTCACCTTCTTAGTTTTTTTTTTGTTTTGTTTTTTTGTATTTTATAAACAGAAGGCACTATATTATTTCTTTTGTTTCCCTTTCCCATGAACATTTGCTTTATACAATCATATTTTATAGACACGGTAACAGTGTCCCCTTTCCTACTCAACAGTGATTGTCTTCCACTTGGTGGATTCTGAAGACAATAGGTAGAGCTGGTCAGTTTCCCTGAGTGCTGAGTAGAAGTCTTTCATATCACAAACTCAGCCAACATTTGCAAGCCTTTGGAGCCAGGGACAGCGCAGAGATCTCGCCACGCTCATCTCTGTTAAGCCTCGCTGTATTTTTGTGTATTTTACACCCATACTGCAGAGCCAGGAGTGGAAGCATGGTGGGATCATAGATCTTGCTCTAGGTTACAAATCTCATGGGTGACAAAAATGGGATTTGAACCCAGGACGTAGATCAAAAACCTATATGTGACCACTAGGGCAGATCACTTCCTTAAGAAAGGTATTTGTTTCATTCTTTTTAAGCAAACAAGAACTCTGTGTTAAAGCAAACTGAGCTGTTGCTATTCTGATTGCAGGCAAATACTACATAGCCACGATGGCCTTGATCACGGCCTCCACTGCCCTGACCATCATGGTGATGAACATCCACTTCTGCGGGGCTGAGGCCCGGCCAGTGCCGCACTGGGCCCACGTGGTCATCCTGAAATACATGGCCAAGATCTTGTTTGTCTATGATGTGGGCGAGAGCTGCCTCAGCCCACACCATGGCAGGGAGCGGGGCCACCTCACCAAGGTTTATGGCAAACTTCCAGAGTCAAACCCGAAGATAGCCGGGAACAAGGACCTTTCCCGGAAGAAGAAAATGAACAAACTGTTAAAGAACGATCTGGGGTGCCAGGGTGAGACTCCACAGGATGCTGAGAGTTACTGTGCACGGTATGAAACGCTGACGAGGAATATCGAGTATATCGCCAAATGCCTCAAAGATCACAGGGCCACCCATTCCAAGGGGAGTGAATGGAAGAAGGTTGCAAAAGTCATAGACCGATTCTTCATGTGGATTTTCTTCATTATGGTGTTTGTGATGACTATCTTGATCATTGCCAGAGTGGATTAGGAGGCATTTGATATGGAGGAGAAAGCAATAAAATTCCCTGTGAGCTACTGCAGTGTTCTTCTAAGCCAGACTGTTGTTCACACATCAGCTAGGGGTTATGTTGTCTGTGATTTTTATTTTTAACTTCAATATTGTAGCTACCTGCCAGGTTAGAGTAAGCAAAAGAGCCACAGTTTTAAGGGTAGGATGAGGACAAAATAAGGAAGGACTACTTTTAATGCTTACCAGAATGGTGCACAACTTGTCTCTAATTTATGCAATTATTTGTCTTTTCAGTACTGGGGATAACAAAGCATAGTACATAACTCTTCAAATTTTAGGAAAAAAAGTGCAAAACAAAACAGGACTCCTATCCCCTTAATCCCTATTAAAACATACTTTTTAAAAAAGGAAACTTTTGTCTAAAGTGGCAGATTTCAAACTTAATTGGAAACAGTGGCAAACAGGGTTTTGTCCTACGTAAAGTCTAAGGATTTACAGTTTAAAAGGGAAAAGAACTTTTTCACACTGGTGACCTCATATATGCTGGCGGTGTTGTATAAACTCTAAAGATGAGGTCATTCCTGCATTGTCTTTAATTAAAATGAGATAGATGAGGTGGTTCATGCAGTTAGCCTTTGATTAAAAATAGGGAATCTGCAAGCTGAGGTCATTCAGTCACTCATTCAACTACTCACCAGACATTTATTGTTTCCCCTACAAATAATAGGGTTCTATGACTTCCATTTGTCAGGAGTGTCAGAGCAAGTCGTGTGCAGCAGCCTAGTCAGCACTGATCTATACAGTTCTGTGATCGAGGCAGGGCCTGGTCGCTATTTTTTGCAGAGGAACAACCATGGGTCAGAAAGTGCGTGCAAGCGACCCACCTCCTCCCTGTCCGTATGGGAGGTAAATGGAGCTGGAATTCGTCCACCGTGCTGTGCTCCGGGTTGCACCAGGCCTGCTAATACCACACTGCTGTTGGCCGCGACAGACAGGTTAGAATTGAGAATAGGAGAGGGGAAGGGATTCTCATTCTGAATCCTAAACTTTTCACCTGCGCATGTCAACTTCTTGCCATCAAATGGGCTGGAAGATGGCAACGCCCTGGTCCTCGAGTCGTTACCTGGCAACGAGAAACCACTACTGCTACTCAGACGACCTCGAGGCTGGGAGATTATTTTAGATCACCCAGGTGGACCAGGGGACTCGCGAGGATACTTTTAAGTAGGAGTGGGAGGCAGAAGGGAGAGAACGCAAGAGACGGTGTCGTGACTTCTCAGCCAGTGTCGCTGGCTTTGCAAGTGGAGCGAGCGAGCCCTGAGCCAAGGCGAGCAACCTCTAGAAGGCGGGAAGCAAAGAAACCAGCTGGGAGGAGGAGGGAAGCAACCCTGTGGGGCTCTGATCCTGCAGGTGAGACTCAGCTCAGGCTTCTGACCCGCTGCAACTCCAGAAGGTATTTTGCGAGGCACTAAATATGTGGTAGCCTTTATAGCAGCACAAAGGCAGTGCCCAGGGAGCACTGAGTGCGCTGTGGTTTAGGAAGGGCTTTGAGGGTGTCTGTCTTGAAGTTCACGGCCCAGGGGTGGTGGTATTGGGAGGTGAGGGCACCTTTAAGAGGTGGGCCCAGTGGGCGGGCCTGAGGCCATCGGGGGCGTGGCCTTAGAAGGGATGGGCAGCTTCAGTCTCTGAGAGATTCCGGGGAACCACAGAGGGATTTTAAACAGGCAAGTGACAGTGCCAGAAGTGACAGTATCAGATTTGTGTTTCAGAAATAAGACTGGGGTGGCAATGAAGAGATGGTAGAGAAGAGGGAGAAGAAACAAGCTCTGTTGGTCTGTTGGCGTGATTCTTACCATTTCAGGGAAGGGATAATGAAGGCTTAACCCAAAATGGTAGGGATTTGGGAAAAAAAAAAACCCAAAACAATAGCAGATGACAGATCACAAAATATTAGTGATGTGGAATAGGCAGGACTTGATGATTGGCTGGATGAGGACTGGTGGGGAAGTGGTGTTTAAGAAAGATCTGGAGAGGAGAATGAATTAGCCAGCCAGAGTCGAGGTAACTAGTGGTACGGCAGCACACACCTGTGATCCCAGCACCCTAGGAGGCTGAGGCAGGATTGCAAATTCTGCCCCACCTGGGCAATTTAATGATTTAGCAAGATCCTGCTGAAGTCTGTAGCTCAGTGCCAAGGTGCTGGATTCAATCCCCACTACTGGTGGGGAGGGGGAAGGAGTTGAAGAAACTGCCAGATTGCAACAGAACTCAGGCTCGGGCAGAGCAGAATTCATGCGAGGAAGAGCGACCCATGAGAGACACAAGACTGGCAGGACGAGCAGGGTTGGGTCATGCTTCGAGAAGTTTAAAAAAGCACCAGCCACACTGGTTAGTGTCTGACTGCTTTGGTGCACTGAGTGTTCCTGGGTTTTTGAGGTGCTGACCTTTGTTCTTTCTTCTCTGTCTACTTTTCCATCCACTGAGGGCTCAAAGCAACTCTTGCCAACATAGTCATGGACAAGCCTGACGAGTGGACCGCCTTGGGCAAACTGGAAACACAAGTTCTAGTGTCTCCTGTAATGTCACCAATTTCAAAGGCCAGCAGGGAGTCTGCCTCATTCTCCCCTCCGCTCAGGTTACATCTCTGAAATGGGGCCTGGCTGTTAAAACTTCGTGAGTAGTCATTGTAGCTAAGCCTCTTTACCCCTTACAAAATAAAGCCCTGTGACAAAATCACCCCTGCCTTTGTGGATTTCCATCTCTCTTCCCAGCTGAAGTTCCTTCCTGCACCAGCTGGGGTTCCTGCAGCAGACAGGTGATATGTTCGGATTAGGGTAACCGAGGAAGGCTTACCCAAGGGCCATCTGCAGAGGTGTCGGCGGGCCGTAGAGAAACACAAGCAGGCCTAGCAGGGCGATTTGGACTCAGAGTCTAAGGGGAGGGAGGAGGCAGGGGTCACCTGAACCCAGGAGAGGGAGCTGGTGGTTCTGATGCAGGGCACGCAGCTGACCCCACTAGAAAGGATCTGGGGCACTGCACATCCCCACCTTACCCCCGCCTGCCCCCCTCCAGACGCAGGGCTTGTCACAGCCCAACGCGGCAGTCTGGGACCATGTGGATATTGCCACTGTGCACCTGGCACAGAGAACAGATCAGTGAAGGCAGACAGTGAGCCGAGGGACAAAGTGAAACATCTGGCATGGTCTGTTACCCTTGCCTTAACTCTACCTCTAAAACTTGACTTCTGGGGTGGCACAGTGGAAAGCTGAGGCAGGCGGCTCATCCCAGTGAGGCCAGCCTGGGCAATTTAGGGAGCTACTGTCAGATAATAAAATTTTTAAAAGGGTTAGATACAGCTCAGTGGTACAGTGCTTGCCTAGCATATGCCAGGCCCTGGGTTAAATCCCAATACCATTATAAACAAACAAACCTAACTTATTTCCTCTCCAGTCAACTGAAACAGCTCTTGTTAAGATCCTGTGGAACTTGGTAACAACCAACTCCGCAATGCCTCTGAAGCATCTCTGCTTCTTTCAACGAAGCTGACTGCCTCCTTTTTCTCGAAACGCTTCTGCTGCGTTACCAATTTCTGCTACTTAAGGGGCTTGTTCTCAGGGCTGCTGGCTGGCTCCAAGTCGTCTTCTTCTGGTAAAGACTGCTGACCCTCGCTGTCCCACTCTTAGCTCCCTGCCCCCTCTGGTATTGATCGACATTTTTATCCTGTTGAGTCTCAAAGGAATTCACCTGGTCTTGAGCTCTTTTTAGCTTTAAGCTCTATACAGTCTTCATGTCAATTAGAAACTCCACTGACATGACTCACAGGTCTTCAAACTGAACACGCCCCAAACTAAGCTCATTCCTTACACTGTCACCCAGTCTTCTCCTCCTCCTGTGTTGCTGTGTCATTTCATTGCATACTATCCACTCTCTTACCTAGGCTAGAAATCAGGCAGTAGGTCACACTAAGCTAACCCAGCACAAAACCCATCACCCATTCTGTCAGTTCTACTTCTCAGTTGTTTTCAAATCTGTCCACTTTGCTCTAGGTTCCTGACACCTGCTTTATTTCAGGACTTCCTTGTCTTTGCCTAGACTGTTGCAGTAGTAACCAACGGAACCTCCCCTCTATCCCATGGACCTGTTACCAAACTGATCCTGTGATTCTTCCACTCAGAACTTTTAAATGGCAAACAAAATGCCTACAGGATAAAATCCAACTTCCTTAATATGATATAACAGAGATTAAAAGTGTGTGTGTTGCTACTCTAGGAAGGTGTTCTTGCGCTCACCCTGGGAGGATAAATTATCTTCCTGGCATGGAAGGTAGCAGCAGCCCTCCTGCTTTTTTTTTTTCCTCCTGCTTCTTTCAGGTGAAGTAATCAGATCTCTTCTGTCTTGAGGATCTTAGACCCCTGCAGGCAGGCAGGGTCTTCGTTATGGAAGGGAGTATAGCAGTAAGATCCTTGACCTGGCCTGTAATCCCAGCACTCAGGAGGCTGAGGCAGGAGGACGACTGTGAGTTTGAGGTCAGCCTGGGCTACAAAGTGAGTTCAAAGCCAATCTGAACTGCATAGTGAGACCCTGGCTCAAAAAAGACCAAAAAAAAAAAAAAATCCTTGATTTTAAGGTTAAAAAGAAAAAAGCATTGCTGGCTTTTCACCCTGGGCATGTGACTCAGACTTGGTTACACATGTACCTTCACCTGAGACCTTGAATCTTGAAGTTTATATGGAGAAATGAACACCCGAGACCTTGAAGTTTGAAGTTTATATGGAGAAATGAACACCAAACACCAACAGTTAAGAAAAATATGTACAAGAGGATTATGTAGGGTTCTTGCTTGAGAAGAAATTGGTAAGCAAATTAAGCTTGAAATCATGATAAGCAAATCAAATCACAATTGGGCTTAAAAATAGACCAGGAAGAAAAAATCAGTGAAACTGATAGAGAATCCAGAAGTAAATCCCAGTCTATGTGAGACGTGAACATATGACAGTAAAAGTAGTTTCAGGATTTTGATTTCTATAATAAACAAAATTAAACTTAAAATGGATTAAAAATTTAAGTGTATAAAAAACTCTAGCACTCTAGTCTCTACCTTGGTTTCCCCACGGCATTTTCCCAGGATGTCTCTGTCTCTGTGCCCAAATTTCTTTCTTATCAGGACACCAGTCACTGGATGAGGAGCCCCCCCGAGTCCAGCGATGCCTCATTTTAACTTGAATCCATCATCTGCAAAGACCCTACTTCTTTTTTTTTTTTTTCAGCACCGGGGATCGAACTCACAACTTCACGCCTGCCTGACAGGTGCATAAGCCGCTGAGCCAAACTCCCGGCAAAGACCCTACTTCTAAGTAGGATCGTATTTACAAGTATCAATGGTCATCAATGTGTTTTTTGGAGAACAATTCAAGCCATAGAAGGCACAGAGTAGATACTTGAGGAAATAATTTTTAAATTGAAGTTATAGAATCTTCATCAATAGAGGAACATTCATAGAAATTTTATCAAGTCACCAAGTTTTAACGATCTAAGCGAGGGTATAATAAAAGCAAATGTGAATTGCTTTGTAACCAATATATGAGAGCTGGTGGAAGTGAACTAATAATAAATAAGTATGAGGAGGTAAAGATGGGAATGGGGAGTATAGGAAGCATAATATAAAACTGAAGATTTTTTTCCCTTTTACATGTTTCCTTATCCAGGTCACGGAAATGCAAATACAATAAAATTTCTACTTTGCATGGTTTGTGCCTTAACTGATTGAGAAATAAATGACTCACCACAAGTTGAAAGTACAAGAATTAGGATTATTCAGGACTAGAATCACATTCTCAAATCAAGGAAATATCACTACTTTTAGGAGACACAGCAGAATGGAGAAGTGTCTTCGCTCCTGAGAAAGAATATTCCGATAGCAATTGTTTTTATTAACCAAACTCAGGAAACAAAGGTGACTAACTCTTAGCTGGTAGGAATACATAAAATTCAGTGTGAGAAAGATTTGAAGGGAGCTCAAATTAAAAGAAAAAAAGTTGAGAAATACTACAGGCAAGAGAAGAGACAGTGCTATGATTCAGTGCACAAAATGTAAAATAACCCAGTATTTTCATGGGGACAATGAAAGGCTGATTCTTCTTTGGGTTTGGAGGAACAGCATTTTGACAAATTCTGGCTGAAGCTCCCCTTTCTGACTTTAACCCAAGGCAGGGTTTCCTTCACTCCGGCCAGAAAAGCGTGGTTAAAGCCTCTGTCTTACTTAGTGACTTACAGACTAGCAACTCCACTTGCAGGTCCCAGTGTTGGGAAATTGCCATGGATACCCAAAGCAAGTAAACCATTTTGTTTTAAGATCATGGAGATTTGAAATGGGGCTTTCTATCTCTTCTCTAGAGAGTCTGAGGCCAAGATGAAGTGAATTGCTGGCCAAGTGGATGCTATTGTCCTTGTTTTCTTACTTAACTCAGTAAGTAATATATGACTACAGTAGTCATTGAGCAGGTGCAGGGATTCAGATCTAGCCCCCAGGTGTCCCTGTAATCCAAAAAACCCTACCTACAGGAAAAGATTTCTCTTATTTCATTCCAAGTACATTGAATTCTTAATGGCTGTTTTTGAGGGAAGTAATTTAAGCTGTAAGCCTAGCTGAACCTCCATAGGTAATATAGCTGTAGAACATATAGCAATTGAGATTCTCACATCAGATTACTGGGCCAAGGTCCAGCGAGCACCTACTAGGCAGAGAGATGGCTGACATCCAGGTGCTCTTTGTCCCTGGGAGGGACTCAACCATCCAATCCCTGCTCTCTCTTGGGCAATGTCCTAGGCTCAAAGCCACAGAACCTCAGAATTTCTATTTTTTGATAACAATTGGTTCAACCCTTCCTAAGAGAATTAGGCAAGTAACTTTTTTTTTCATTGTTTTGAAAAATATGCTACAAGTGGGTCAAGTGCTATAAAAAAAAAAAAAGACTTGTACTGAGAAAGAGTTAAGTGTAATAAATTTCCTCTTTTATAAGAGACAGAAATGTTTCCTAGAGGCCCCAGCAGAATTACTTCTGCATCTCATTGGCTAGGACTTGGTCACATGACCACATCTACACCAATCACTGACAAACTGTGGACTTCCATGACTCATTTTAGCACAATCTGATTAATTCCCTGGAGTGGGAGGGGGTACCTTCCTTTACCCATTGTTATTTCCCAATATCTGAATAATAGCAGGTCTTTGTAGGCAAGGAAAATTTTGGTTGGGTATCCAACAGTATAGATTATAATAACATGGGAAAGAATAAAAATAGACCAATTACTTGCACATGCTGCTCTTTATGTAACAGGGTAAACATAAATTTCTTTCTGTTGTGCCCAAGTTGGCATCAACCTTGAATGGGGAGTAGAGTCTTCTCAAGGTTCGTGAATGTTGCAGGTAACTCAGTTACTGCTCCGCCATCAGGTCCAAGATCGATCAGCCCATGATAGCATAATGTTGGCTCCTATAGTCAGCTCAAAATCTGAAACTTAAATTTTCCTCAGAATTTGTCTGGAATGATAACTCAGAAGAGAGAAAAAGAACTTTAGAAATACAGAAACCATGAACATTGGAAATGAACAAAGCAAACTTAAGGAAGGTTAAATAATTCACTGATACTACCTCCATCATTAGTGATTGTGAATGATCAAACACTGCCTAATTTTAAGTGAGAGAAATAACCTAAAATGGAAGACACTGCTGAAAAGGTTGAAATGTTAGGCCATGTGCAATGCTGAGAATTAATTCTATTTTTGGAAATAAAAGTATATATGTGATATCTTTAGTTTTATTAATACAAAATCCATTTCTCTGGCCTCCACCAAAATAAACAACACATATTTCCTGAACATTGCTTTGAAAAGGTGCCCAGTGTGTACCTTGCCAAGAACACCTGATCTAGTTGTGTCAGTGAGGTAGCAGATGCAAAAGACGGAGGCTTTGGCGTTCAGAAAGGTGGCTTTAACCACAGGCCGCCCACTTCCTCCTCTGGGAATGTGACCGGATCCTTGTTCTCATCGATTCTCACACCCTCAGATGTATAATGGGAGCCTTCCTTCCTATGGCGTTTCTGTGCTTGGTTTGTTATAGATCCTTGAGCCACGGTAGTTACATGTAAGTTTGTTAGGAGCAGCTA
>RJWM01003742.1:0-109374 GCA_004363535.1 Dasyprocta punctata
AAATTTTATGACTATGCTAACTAATCATATGACTATAGAAACCATGTTATTGTAGAGACATTCGTTGCTTTTCTTTTTTTCTTATCTAAACTTCCGACCCTGGCCAAAAAGGGGGTATATAACACCTTGTTTGAGCTTACAATAAACGAAGCAGATTCACACAGTCTCTGAGCTGTTTGTGTGTCTGTTATCCACGCGCGCCGCCGCCGCTCAGCCCACCTTCGGGGACTCTGGACCTAGCCCGGCTGGACCGCGGCATGTAAGCAAAATAATTATATTTTTACAACTTTCTTATATCATCACGTATTTATATCCCCAGGAAAAAGTATTTTATGCAGTGAATAAATCAAAAGATCTTTTATTTTATCAGAGTATACCAAGGGGATTTAATTTTTAAAATACATTCAACAAAAGAAACTTCAGATATCAAAACACTTATCTCCCATCTCTGCTTTCTCAATTAAGTATGATAGAAAAAGAGTCAGGAGGCCCTGGATGAAGAATAAAAATACCTGTATATGAAATTCTGATTAAATGGAATTAATAAGAGATTCAACTTTAATGTTTTACTTCTTTAAAACATATGAGTCAAATAAAAGCAAAATGTGAAATGTGATAAACTTCCTACAAGGAGTAAGATATTTCATAACTTAAAAAAGCTTTAAAAGTATTATTAGAGAAAATAATCAATAGAATGTTTGAAATAGTTCCTTTGAGAACCAACTGTGAATACAGTTCAAAGATGCAGTAGATGATGCCTCTTCCTAGCAATCCTGGTACATGTCACTGATCAATCATACCTCTTTCCTGTTAAACCTAATCACAAGTTTTAGAATTCTTCTCAAAATGTTTCTGAAAAACAGTAACAACTTATAGAACTAGCACTACAACATGGAGTCTAAATGCTATCCATCTGCACAAGACAGATTTCTAACTAGGACAGTATCTCAGTTAACTGACATGTTTGAAGAACAGAAAATTTCCTAGTTAATTACTAGTTTAGCACTAAAAATAATCATGCCTATTGTGTAAAATGTAGCTGAAAAGGCTTTAACTACAATATAATAAAAATGCAAAAGAGGTGTATCTCTTATGAAAAGTCATATTCTCTACATTCAGAGGAGGCAGTTGGGTTTTTTTTTTTTTCTCTTAGCTGAAGATACGGAAAGAGGGTGTTGAGGACACAGATTCTTACAAGTTGGGATAGTTTCTAACAAGAAAAATTGTACAGCCTTTAAAGTTGTTTTAATCTAGAAAGTCGCTACTCACTACAGTATTAAGATACCAGATTTCTGCTTGGAAGGCTTTAAAATTAACAATGAAAACAACAACTACTGAGATTTCTTTTTTGTAGTAATACAGGTCTCCCTTTTTTGATTTCCTTTTAAAATACACAGAAAACCCAAATATAAAGTTCAGATGTAGTCTATAAAAATGACCCAGTACCTAAACATTATAACAAAGTATGTGTACCTTTTGGAAATAGGGTACTTCTTTACCTATCCTTCCTCCTTATGCACTTAGACTTAACATCTGCCTTCTGGATTCTGGAACTGCAAAGTTTTGGATTCCACCTCAGTAACAAGGAAGGATCATCTGTAATTTAATTTGATATTTTGGTTTGTTTTAAACTGCACACCCTTCTCAGTAGGTGACACATAACACAGGGTCAGTAAAATACTACTATTATACATCCTTACAGGTAAATTTTAGCTACTGTTTCAGATACAATGCTTAATTTACACAGATGTCACCAGGTTTTATGGCCAAACACATCTATAGCAAAGAAATCAGAAAACACAATACATAAACAAAAGCACCTGAATGAGTTCTCTGGAAGGTAGTTTATAAGCAAGTTAGTGAAGTTACTGAAAAGGCTTTAGCAATATCTAAGCCTAACCATATGTGAGAACACTTAAGTTCAAGGTGTCACACAGGGAAAACATTATGGAATGAACAAAGTCTTTCTCTATCTCTTGTCTCTCTCTCCACAATTTCCTTTGACACACAGAATTTTGGGCTTCTCAAGTCTATTCATTACTTCAGTCTGATTCTTCAATATTCTGCAATATATAGGTAATTTTGCCCCTATGTCTCATATTTACATTTCTGCTCTTTCCACTATACCACTTTGCCTTCCTCTTTTTCTTTCCTTTTTTCTGACTTCCTTTTAGAAAGTGAGGAGCCTAATAAAACTCACATTGCTTGGAATAAATGTGTTTTGGAAGTGTAATAGCTAACAAATACAAAACTGAATGTATCCTATGATCAGTGATCTACTTACTATTCCTTAACAGAAAAAAAAAAAAAAAACTGCTTCAGGGCTTATGTATTGTCAGCTTCCTCCACTAACAATTATTCAGATTGACACATACCTCACTCGCTTCCTTCAGAGATCATATCAGAAATGACTTCCCGTACCATGCTCTACAAAATGGCAATTCTCTATCCTCTTTATTCTTTCCCAGTATGTATCACCTCCTGATTTATTATTTTGTTATCTGCTTCACCTACGTTCTGTTTCAATTATGTAGAATATATGTTCTACATGGTTCAGACACTGTAACAGCTGTAACCCTGGCTGCTGAAGACAGGGTCTGACAAAATAAGCATTCAATAATGTTTGTTATACTCCCAGCACTCAGGAGACTGAGGCAGGAGGATTGCTGCAAGTTTGAAGTCAGCCTGGTCTACACAGCGAGTTCAAAATCAGTCTGAACTGTATGGCGAGGAGATCCGGTTTCAGACACAAACCAACAGCAACAACAAAAACTCCAACTTATGAACTGAATGAGTATATTAAAAAATATATATATATATATACATTTATATAGATTATATATCTGATAAGGGAGAGTAAATAAACATATCAGAACTGTAATAGTTGCCACAACAAGATTGTTCTGAACTTTTTATTTCTCCAATTTTACAAATTATTTAAACTGTTTGACTACACAAATTGCCATGGGATTTTAAAAAGCATTAATTTAAAATGACTTTTGAAGTATTTTTTGATAGATAAGATAGTCAACTAGGAGCCACCATTGGGACTCCCATGGATAGCCAGCACAGGCAGGGAGAAGCAGCCAGGCCAGCCGTCACGGGCACACCGGCAGCCATTGGAACTCTCCACTCCAGTGGGCAGCCAATGCAAGCCAGGAGAACCAGCCAGTGACGCCTTGGACAAGCCACAAACATCTAGAGAAGCCCACCTCACACCCCACTGCCTCCTGGGTAATCTGGGTTAGGAGAAACCATTGTGGACAGGGAGCCAATGTGGAAAGCACCTGGGACCCCACAACCCACTCGTCAGGAGAAACCCAGGAAAATGTCAAGATGAAGAAGCAAAAGAGGATCTCTGGCCTCCAGCCCAAACAGAACAAGTCCAGGAGACATGGACATGGCAGAAAGCGGAAGTTGCACACCTCAAATTTCTGGGATGAAGGCAACTGAAGAAAAGAAACTACTTCATGAGGCTGTAAAAGAAATCAGATCAGAAATAATACCTCAGGTAAAAGAAGAAATGACAAACATAATAAAGGGTTGCTGAGCATATCTAAAGAAGACATAGGAAAAAAAAAAAAACAGGAGCATAGGAGAATGAGGGAAATCTTAAATGAACAATATAGAGAAGAACTGGAATGCATGAAACAGACTCAAAGAGATAACCAGGAAATTAAAAACTCCATTGAAAGCTGGTAACACCACTTGGAAGAAACTGATGATACTTTCAGACTTTGAAGACAGGATGGCAACTAGCAGTTGCAAAAGGAAAGATCTCTTAAAAATAACAAGGAACCAGGAAATAACAATTCAATGGCTGCAAGATGATGCAAAGAAAAATAATTTGAGAATGATGGGTGTCAGCAAAAAAAAAGCAGGAGTCAACACAAATAACATAGAGACTATTTATAGAAGTAGTAGCTGAGAACTCCCCAAGTATGGGAAAAGGAACTGACATATAGATAAGTGAGGCACATAGAACTCCAATTAGCCATAACCAAAATAAATCAACACCTACACATATAATAATCAAGATCCCAGAAATTCAGCACAAGAACAGACTATTAAAGAATGTTAGAGAAAAGAAACAATCACCTATAAAGCAAACCCATCAGAATCACAACAGACTTCTCAACACAAATCATCAAGTTAAGAAGAGCTTGGAGTGAAGTATTTAAGTCCTGAAAGAACAACTTCCAACCCAGATTGATTTACTTTACAAACTATCTTTCAAAATTGATGCAGAAATAAGATACTTCTGAGACAAAGAACAACTGAAGGAATTCATGACCACCAAACCAACCCTACAAAGAGTACTGAAGGATATTCTAGAGAGACACAGAAATGACCAGAGTCCCAGGGACAGCAGCAGAGTGGAATCACAGAGCGGGGCAGACAATTGAATGGAGGGGAAAAGTAGAGGGCCAACAGCAGAAAAAAAGCATGGCAGAGATGAACCACTGCATGTTGGCTGTAACCATTAATGTAGATGGCCCTGATTCATCAATAAAAAGAAACACAGGCAGAATGGATCAAGAAACAAGATCCATCAACATGTGGTACACAAGAAACACATTAACTTCAAAGGGTATTCATAGATTGAAAGTCAAAGGGGAGAAAACAATGCTCCATATGACAGGGAACCACAAAAAAGCAGCGGGAGCTTGTCCATCAACTGCAGAACAGGTAAGAAAGATACGGCCTTTTCTTACAATGGAAAGCTACTCAGTTATAAAGGATAATCACGAGGCTTTTGTAGGAAACTGGATGCAACTTGTGATCATACTCTTGGATGAAATGGTTTGGACTCACGTAGGTGAACATCACGTTGTCTCCCTACTATAAAAAACTGAAGCAGTTAGTGGAATCCAAAATGTGCCAACAGATACTGTGAAAGTGAAAGGGGAGGAAACGTCTAAAAAGGGAAGGTGACAGCCATTGTTAATTCCCTATTATTCTGTTTTAAAGTCCTGTATCATTTTCACTGTTTTGTTTTGATTGGTCTTACTCTGTTTTGTTTGGTTTGACTTTATTATAGCTGATAGCATGGGCAGCTATTTTGAAGGTAACAGTATATATTATGGTAGCCATTGTTGATTTCCTATTATCTTGTTTTGAAAGCCTGTATCACTTTCACCATTTTGGTTTGATTGATTTTATTCTGTTCTGTTTTATTTGATTTTATTAGGTCTGATGGTATGGGCAGCTATTTTGAAGATAACAAGAGGTATTAGGGCAGCCATTGTTATTTTCCTACTATCTTTGTTTTGAAGTCCTGTATTTCTTTCAAGTTTTGTTTTGATTGGCTTTATTCTGTTTTATTTTGTTTGGTTTCATTCTCTTAAAATAAGTAGTCAACTAGTTCTCAGTTTCCCAAGATATCATAACTGGTCTTCCATTTTAATGTACAGATGTACAATTAGGGTATTACTGCACTGATTTGGCAGAGGAGAGAGGTAGTACTGTAAGAGGAAGTAAGAGTGGAATCTGGTGATGGATGGGTTTCCTTTATGTAGATTTCTTTCCAGTAGAGCCCTTGGTCATTCAGGTTCTCAATATGACTAATCAATTGTGTGTTAATTACAAATGGCACTTTGAGATCCAGTATTCCCACTACCGGGTATATATTAAAGGAAATTAAATCAGTATGTTGAAAAGATACCTGCATTTATGTTTATTGTGGCAATATCCATAACAGCCAAGATATGCAACTGGTCTAGTGTAAACAATAATACTACTCTTTCTTTTTTTTCCAGACAGGTCTCATTATATAATTCAGACTGGCCTAGACTCACTACATAGCCCAGCCTGACCTCAAACTCATGATGATCCTCCTGCCTGAGCTTCCTAAGTGCTGGGATTACAGGTGTGCACCACCACAGCTGGCTCAATACTGACCTTTCTCTCTTTCTCATAGTCATGAGAATATTAAAGCCATAAAAAAGACCTGTCATTTCCAAAAAATGTGGGTGAATCTGGAGGACATTATGTTTAAGTGAAATATGCCAGGCACAGAGGCAATTACTGCAATTATCTCACTCATACTGGGAAGCTAAGGAGAGCTGATCTCTCAGAAGAAGAGTAGAAAGCCAAGGATGGTGATGCATGCCTGTAATCCCAGCACTTTGGAGGTTGAGACAGTAGGTAGGATTGCGGGAAGTTCGAAGCCAGGCCTGGGCTACAAAGTGAGTTCAAGGCCAGCCTGAACTGCATTGTCAGATTCTGTCTCAAAAAAAAAAAAAAAAAAAAAGTACAATAGAGGCTGGAGTGGTTAACAGGGAAGGAGAGTTCAGAAAATGCTGATCAATGTTAGAAATCCTGGATACATAGTCACAGTAACATGTCCTAATTAAACTTAGTCCAATTTCTAACCTGTATGAGGATTTCACTTCTGTTGTGACTAAACAGAACTAGGACTAAGGAGAAGAGTAATGAAAAAGGGTTCAGGATTCAGGGCATGGATGGAAGATTCAGGTCAGTATGAGCCTCTTTTTAGGGGCATACCCTGTCCTTCCCCTCACACCTAGCCTCAAGTATTGCCCTGTGTATATCCCATTCCACCTCTATTGCTCTCGACTATTACTTCCTGCCTTCTGCCTAAGTGCTGACCACTGTGGTGCCTGAAGGACATGGGCCTTTTAGGCAGTTTCTCTGCTACCACTCACCAAAATGTACCAAATGTAAATAGGCTTCTTTCCAAATTAAAGCAGGTGGCTTGGAACAAGTCACAGTTGTTATTGTCAAAAAAAGAGCTAGAGAAATTAACAAACCATATATTTTAAAGATTTTACAAAAAAAAAGACAGGTATTAGCATTAATAACTAAAATATAAGAAAATGTGCTGTGAATTACTATGCATACTGAATAACAAACTTTAAAAATAGATCTACAACTTACAGCAAATGAAAATCTTCTGTTTAATGGCTGTCTTTTCATCTTATTCTATTTGAGTGCAAAGTTTTTACTGGCAGACTCATTTTTAACTACAATTTATTTTGTTCTATGTGCCAGGCACTGTGTTAAAATGCTTTGTTACTATCTAATTTTTACAAAAACTCTTTAAAGGCTTAGTATCTCAATTGCAGACAAAATAACCTGTCCAAGGTCACCATAGCTACTTCAATGATATCAGTCTCTAGACTCCAAAATTCATGCGTTTAAACATCTCTATTATGTTGCTTGCTATACATCTCTATATGTAGGTTAAATCTCGAAATCAACTTGAAGTGCAATTATGCATTACCACATTCCTGTTCTTTTCCACATATCTACTCCACAAAATTTTCTTTCTTTTTTTTTTTTTTTTGCGGCACCGGGGATTGAACTCACAGCCTCGCGCCTGCCAGGGCAGGCGCTTAAGCCACTGAGCCAAACTCCCGGCCCTGGTTTTTTGAGGCAGGGTCGCACTATGTAGCTCAGGCCGGCCTTGCGCCGCGTTGTAGCCCAAGCCGGCCTCGAACTCACAACGCTCCGCCTACCTCAGCCTCTCGAGTGCTGGGATTAAAGGCGTGCGCCACCACGCCCGGCCACAAAATTTTCTTATTTCAGCAGATGTTGCTTACCGAGTTTTTCAATCTTCACAGATTTCCTTTACTCTTTACTTTCCATATCCTACCTATCTAGTACCATCCAGGATCCATCTATTTCTTTCTATAGCCTCTGCCTTAATCACCATCAGGCCTGAATTACATAATACAATGAAAAAAGAGCTCTTATGGGCACACTCCAATGATACAACTCTACTCTCCAGACAGGATACAGTAATTATACCAGCAAAGGAAAAGACTCACATTTCAAAGCAAGAAATGTCTGACATCAATTTTCAAAAATTGCAATCTGAATCTTTAAGGTAAAATTATTGTAACACAATCAAATTTATTTTTCTACATTCTTTCCCAACTTTCCATTCCACCCTTCTTGCCAGGCGCTGGCTTCTCACTGTTTGTTCAGTGACTCCTCTACAGCAAAATCCTCCCCCTTTCAAATACCTTACTTGTTTAACTGATTTTGAAAATTGTGTCATCAACATAAACCACTCTCATATATCAATCGTAATTTCCTTTTTCCATCAAAGAACACATGAAACACAAGTAAAATGAAAACAGTCCTTTCCCACTGATATTGAGCTTATAAAATTTGAGCTCTTTAGCAAAACGTTTAACAGCAGTACATATATATAGTTTCTGTGTTTTCTATTTTTAAAGTATTTTCATGTATATTATTTCATCATTCAGCAGTCATGTGAATTAGGTTTTACAGTTATTATTTTCAGATTGAAAAACTCAAGAGACATTGTCATTAGGCCTAGCATTATACAGAAGAGCCAGGGCCAAACGCTAATCACAGCGACTCTACTCACTGCACCTTCCAGAATATACAACTGTGATATGTATCACCATATAAAGAAAAAAATTTTCAATCTGTAATATAATAAAAATGTCTTTGTAGATAAAATTTCATTTTCCTCGAAGTAGCTACATTATTAAGCTACAATTAGCTTAATAACTAATAGTTATTATAATGAAGGGAGAAAGTTAAGGTCTAATGGAGAAGAATGCCACCAAAATTGAACTTCTTTTACAATTTCTATGTACAAATGATCCAAAGACAATAAAAAATAAATACTTTTCTTACTGGAATCAAAGGAAGTAAAAATCCACAGAAATGAAGTTAAATGTCTAACAAATATTTTACCCACAATTAGTTGGCTAATATCCCAGAAAATGAAGATAATTATGATATAAAAATGAGCTGTGAAAAGCATGCACAGAAAAGACATGCTTCCACTTGGAACAGCATGCTTCAATTAAACTTGCAGGCAATTTAAGAGGAATGTAAAACTGATTATGAAATATACCTACTTTACAACTGAATTAAATATACATTTAGAAAAAATCTGCTGTCCTTTTTTGGTCAGAACAAGCCAACAACAGCAAGTGGCCAGAAATTATAATTAATATAAAAGAAAAATTTAAGAGGAAATGGTTTGTTAGACTCATCATATTTTGAATCTTGCATCAAGATATGAGCATTATTGCAATGAAGATGACAAGACAGGAAATCAAATTAAAATTTATCAATCTTTTAAATGGCTTTTCTAAGTATAACTTTTTTTTTTAAAGGAAGAAAACATTTTACCCTGTGTAAAGCTATATTTATTTTTACCGATCACCTTAAATCCTCAAAGCTGATAGACATAAGATAGATTTCTTTAAAAAGCACTTGGGTTCACTAGTTCCAATTACCATGACATTTCCATTTTTTAAGAGGGAAGTCAGACAGTAAAAAGTAATGAAAAGCCAGATAAGAGATCCAAGAAAAATTAATTTAGGAGGCAACCAACTGTGTAGCTTATTCTTACCTTGGCTGTTTTTTTCACGGGTTGACATTTTTGCTGGTTAAGACAAAAACGACATATCTTACCAAAAAATTAAGCATTTAAGCATTTCCTTAAGTAACTACAGAAACATGTCTCTTCTATTCCTATCGGCTAATAAAACATACTGATTGAAAGTAAGCTGACATTCTTATCAGTTTGAAAAAAATTAAACTGATGTACAAAAGCAAAATAAATATTTTAAAAAGATGTTTAATTTACCTTGGTTGATGATGACATCTTTATGCCTAAAAAGGAAGTCAAAGAATATATTTTATAATTTTATACAGGTGAACATTAGAGTCATCTGAAGAAAGTGCAAAACTCTGATGCCTTTGCCCACACCCTAGATAAATCTAGAAATGAAATTCAGGTACCAGTATTTTATAATTTCTCATGTTATCAACTACTATTGCACACAGGTTTACATGGTTTTAAACAAGCAAAAGCATAAAAAGAATGTAAGAGAAGTACCCAAGTCTTACGGTATTATTGAGATTTACAAATTTGACTTGGGGAGCATTAACAGGAAGACACAGTTTTTCTGAGAGGACTTTAGAAGAAAAAAATTACATGAATTATAATACAGATTTTAAAATTCAAAGCAGACATATATAATTGTACATATAAAAGAACTATTAATTTTCAGATGTAATAAAGTATTACTTACTTGTCTATATTTTTTGTAACTTTTGGTATTAATTTTGATGTTGAAGGTGTTTTCAATAATTTATTACGACTATCATCTGAATTTTCCCATGAATTATGTAACTTTTCTGCAGTTGGTAGTCGTTTTATGCTAGGAGAAACATATTCATTTCTTAAACAAAAATTCTGAGTAGCAGTGACATGTAAGTGACAGTTTAAATAAAACACAAAAGCAGCAATTAACACTTTCTTAAAGCTAATCCAGAAAAGAAAGGAAAGGATTAGTTGAAAGACTTAGCCTGGATGAGTAAAGGAATTAAACAAGGCAATGACCAAGTCTGGATTTTTTTTTTCCTAAGAGGACAATTTATTGAAGAAAAGGAATAGGAAATACAAATAGTTCCTGAGAGGCAGCAGGGGTCCTGAATGGGTTGACTCCAAATGTGTTTTACAATTTTCAGTATTATTCCAAAGAGCACTAGAACAAACACCACCTGATAAAAAGAAATCTATTACTTTTTTGCTGTTATCAGAAAAGGAAAAAAAAATACCTATTTGCTTACATCTCAGAATATGTCTCTCTCTTTTGCCAGTCCTGAAGACTGAACCCAGGGCCTCTGCACTGGGTTGCATTTGCTGCCCTTTTTTATTTTCAGACAGGGTCTTACTAAATTGTCCAAGCTGGACTTGAACTTGTGATCTTTCTGTCCTCAGCTTCCCAGAGTCTTGGGATTACAAGAATGCACCATCACTCCTGGCTACTCTTGCAACTTGTAGTTAACAAAAATCGGAACTTTTTCATAATCATTAAATTCCAAGGCTGCAATTTTCATTTTTTATGTAATTATGTCCTAATGTAATTAAACTATATGAGTACAAGTGACAATTCCTAAATGGTGAGACTAAAAGTGAAACTCTTGTTTGTATCTTTATAGACAATTTTATCCATAGTCTAAAATAGGACGACACAAAAAACTGCAGTATTATTAATGCAGTATACTTGTAACACAATGTTTTTGATTTATAAATGACTTTTTGGCTGCATTGTTAACTATCCTAAAACTCATCCAGTCTTTAATACTTCTTGCAATAGTATAACCAAAGAGCAATTTAGAAGGGTAAACATTTCCAGGAGACATCAAGAAGCTGAAAAAAAAGATTCTGGGACAAAGAAGATACCAAGTCAAATCAGAACCTTAAAGAGATTGATTATAAAAAAAAGCACCTTTAACCTCACACGCTCCGAAGCTGTGTAACATTAATAATTTATATTGAAGAAAAATTCCACAAGAGACCAGGCAGAAGAATTAGAAACCACTTAGCATAAAATCTGTGCAGGACACACAGACAAAACATTTTTTAAATGGTAAACGTGCATCAAACAAGTAAAGGGTATTCTGGTTTTCCCAATTTCCATTACAGACTTGACGCAAAATGTTAAACTGGTCAAATAAAAATGTATTATGATTCTTTTAGGAACAGTTGCCATTTATTTTATTAAAATCCTAGCTTGTTCTTGGAATGGTTTAATAGTTTCCTAAGATTTCTAAGCAGAAGTATAATGACAAAATACATATCACATGATAAAACTTGAATAGTATTTCTAAAACAGGCAAATTTAATTAAGTTGGTCTCAATATTTGATTACAAAGTAGCTGTAGCAGTGAACTCCCAGCATGCAGGTTTAGATTCTCAATTTAGGCGCACACACACTGTTAGAATGTTTTTCCCTTCTCCCCCTCTTATAACTTAAAAATATTATTACGGACACAGAAGCCCTCAAGCAAGCCTTAGCATAGAAAAGACCAGGTGAAATGGATTCATTTCTCTAATCAAGCAAGAATTTATCCTCCCAAGACCCAAAACTGAAACTGAGATGCAGCCACAACAAAGAGCTATTTGTTGAGAAGGGCCCTTGCAAGTTAAAGGTTGTAATGATGCCAAAATGTGGTGAGGATAATTACATATGGCCATTTTCTATCCATGGCTATAAGTTTATACATAACCATATACAAATTAAAAAGTATTCTGTACTTTAATGAAAATACTGCTTTCATTTTAAAATAGGCTATTTGTGCCTTTCACCAGATTGTTTACAACTTAATTTTAAAAATTTCATTTATTTATTTATTTGGGTCTTTTTGAGACAGGGTTTCGCTATGCAGTTCAGGCTGGCCTCGAACTCACAGTGACCCTACTGCCTCAGTCTCCCAAGTGCCAGGATTACAGGTGTGTGCCACCACGCCCGTTTTTTTTTTTTTTTTTTTTCAGTTTTAACTAAGAAATTTTGATCATAAACCTTTATTCCACAATGTGCAAAGATATAGATTATAGCAATAAAGAAGAAAAAAAATAAAAGCCATCAGGCTTCTCTTTTGGAATCCATGGATAGTTAACTTTTTCCAAAGTCACAGAATTTAGGTATCTTTACAACCATTCCCTAGCTCTGTACTGGGGGACAGTTAAAACCTTTTAGTGGGAGCAGAATTCTTGCTTTCTGGAGTTTGTCTGTGTATTTGGAGAGGTTGTGAAGAGGGCTGGGGAGAAGGTGATGCTCGAGTTTGTGGACTGTGATCATTAGAATGAGATTCCTCTTTTTTTTCTCTCTGTCCTTGTGGTTTTTCTTTCTTTTTTTCTGTACCACTGTAAAATAAAGTATAACATGGAACAACACATATTTAAACAAATGAAAAAGATAAAATGATAGAAAGTGATTATTATATAATTCAAACCCCTAAATCATACAGCTAATATGGCTTTTACTGCTTTTATCCAATAAGGAAAAATATTTCTTTGAAAATTCTAGAAGCTATTAAAATCTTCAATGAAGACTGAAATTACCTCTGATGAATTCTGCCATCTTAGCAAATTTTAGAGAAAAGAAAGCTCTCTTAACTAGTGACACCTTTCATTACCTGTGGAAGCTAACTGACAGATGACCAAGGTACACTAATACTCAGTGTTTAGTAGATTATTCCCTAATCCCTCTGTATATTTCTGCTCCCATCCAGTCTTTTTCCCCCCTTTTGACACTGCTGGTTATCTAACTAAGGGCCTTCCACATGGTAAGCAGACACCCTACCACTGAGCTACAACCTCAGCCTCATCAGGTGAGGTTTAATTTCACCCAAAAATTTATGTTTTCCTAAAACCTGTTTATGTCAGTTATTTTAACTATGTAAATTAAATAAATGCAAAGAAAATTGACAAAATATACATAGGAATAAGAACCACAAATTCTAAAGTTCTAGGAAAACTACACAATGTTCTAGAAATACTAAACATGACAAATATTTAAACAATTATTAAGGTGAGACTATTTTTAAATCATAGAAAAAAATAGGTTCCAATTACTGTATTATTTTGCCAGGTTTTAAATTTCTTGCTCTTCCCTTAAAAATGAAACAAAAATTATGAAAATATATGGGCATATTTTATACAGGTCAACAAGGAATTTGATCAAAGATTCATATTCTGAAAGCGAGTGTGAGACTTGGTCTTTAATTAAATTTAAGATATTTGAAGCTTTACACTTTGACTTTTTTTTGAGATGGTCTTGTATGTAGCTCGGGCTGGACTCAAACTCACGGAGATTTTGTCTTATCCTCCAGAGTGTTGGCATTACAAGCATGTGCCACCATGCCCAGGTCTACATACGTTTACTCTTATAAAGAACTACCTTCCATTTGTAACTGTACAAAAAAGAGAGTATGATATTACAAGGTAGATGGAATTAAGACTTCCATTCCAGTGCTGAAAAGCCAGAAAACTACCAATTGCCAATAGTTCTTAATCAAAGCACATTTTGTAATTTTACCATAAGGCATATAATCAATTGAGGACATATATAACAAAAACATCTAAATAAATGTACATAGTATATACAATTTAACTACCATATACTAGTTAAAAATATTATAACATTATTTTGGCAGTTACATTTCTTAATCTGATTCAGTTCTAATACCCTCTGACTTCACATTGACCACTGATTATCAAATTTACGTTAAATTTTTTAAATATGTGCTAAGAAAATTTTACTTCAAAAGTATTAGAGGAACTTTGAAACTCAAAACAAAACTGAAACAGATGTGGAAGTTACTTTTTTCTTGTCAGTCTTCAAACTATCCTGAATGCATGGACCAGTAGTTTCACGGGAAAAGGTAAAAGAACTTTCCTTCTAGGTTACTTAAAAGGAAAATAGAGTCCCTGCATCATACAATAACAAATTCAGCTGCTCTTAGATCTACTAACTCACTATTACACATGGTACTGATCACCACACAGTAACAGCACAATAGCTATGTTAAGAAAATGAGCTGGAAAAAAAAAAAAGAAAAAGAAAAAAGAAAATGAGCTGAATCTGAACTGCTACTGGCATTTATTAAAAATAGTATTAAAATTTTCTATTTTGAATTTAATTCATAATTTGTTCCTTTTTCCTGAAAGTGGAGCACAGGTAGTAACTTTTAGCATTTTTTGAAGGGTAAAGTCTAGATTCTGTAACAATGACTTAAAAGATTAAATTCTAGAAGGAATTTTTAAAAGGACCAAAGAACTTATTTCTTCACCATTTTGGTAGTCACCTGTTTGGTTAAATACGTAATTTCATGCTAGGAAAAATTCAGTCACTGGCATTAGTTTATTGAGGTAGGCATTTTCAGTATATTGTTACACATTATTCTCTTAAGGATTTTTCTCATGCATTGTTAGAAGAAAACTATGTAAGATGATAAAGTTCTTATTTTATGGTCTCTTGAGATCATTTGCTAGGACTTTCAAAAAAGGGCAACATTCTACAACCAGTTTTTTTGGAAACTAACCCCTATCAATCAACTGATGGACAAAACACTATATGTACAATCCAAATCTGTACTCCACTGAAACTTTTATATTGCAGTAATTCCACAGCTTCCTGTCCACCATCCTCTAACATGCAGACACAAACACACACACAAAACATTAACACTGCATAATATCCTGAGTTAGGCCTTCACTTTCTATAGTCTTATGGTTGAAGAAGTTTTAGCATTCAGGCTCCCAGAAATGCAGATCTATACCAAAGATTCTATTTTTTCTTTAAACATGCTGTATCAAATATGTTACATGCTGCACCAAATAAGTTACTTAATAAGCAAAATTCACAGATAATTTCATTAAGTATAATGACAGCTATCAATAAATTCTTTCTAAAGAGAAACAAAAACAAAAAGAAATTTAAAAATGAAACTTTTCTTTCTTTAGTAAAAACCAGAAACTTCCATACTAAAACTCCAAAAGTATGATATAAACTGTGCACAGGCTATAGATCTCATTCACAAAAAATTTAAAGGATATGTTCATTTGACTCTCATACAGCTCTATTTCATTTTTTCAAAGACAGACTGATTTATCAGGCTCATACAATTTTGCAATGTTAGTATTTTTCCCCCTTACAAGTGGGTACCTTTTAGCAGCAGATGATAGAGTTTCCTTTCTTGCAATTGAGACTGAACTGGTGTGAGTTGGTTTTCTGCTTGCACCACTTCCATTGGTTATACAGGACATAGAAATAGCTTCTCGAAGGCTTGGTTGTCCTAAAGATATTTAAGGAAAAAAATTTTTCTCAAACTTCCAAAATACTACTCAAAGATCAGAGTTTTAAAAATTAGACCCATCAATGTTTAGAACTAGTGAGCAAGTTGGCACCAAAATTCATCTTAAAAAAACTCTACAAAAACCAAAACAATCATACCCATTACAATAGCTATTATAAACAAAACGGGTAGAGGGATATTGGCAAAGATGTGGAAAAACTGGAACTCTGTATACTACTAGTAAGAATGTAAAATGGTATAGAAAACATAATGTCTTCTCAAAAATTTAAATGTAGAATTATTACATGATCTAGCAGTTAAACTTCTGGATATATTTCTAAAAGATTTATAAGCAGAGTCTTAAACAGATATTTGTATACCAGTGTTCATAACAGCATTATTTACAATGGCTAAAAGGCAGGAACATCCCAAATATCTACTGATGGATGAAGGTATAATCAAATGTAGTATGTACATAAAATGGGATATTATTCAGCTTTATACAATATGGATGGGCCTTAATGACATAGACTAAGTAAAATAAGACAGTTACAAAAGGACACATATTGCACGACTCCATCGAAATGAGTACTAAAGAAATAAGAATAGACATTAAAACAGTGGTTGCTGGGGTGGGGGAAGAAGGAATAGGAAATTTTTATTATGTAACTTTTTTTTCCTTCTTTTTTTTTTGAGACAGAGTCTTGCTAAGTTGCCCAGGCTGGCCTCAAACTTGTGATCCTTAAAAAGAAAAACAAACAAAAAAACCCCTTGTGATCTTCCTGCCTCAGTCTCCTAGGTAGTTTGGATTATATGCCTGTGCTATTGTGCCTACTTTGTATTACTGAATATAGAGCTCCTATCCTAGAGATGGGACTATAGTGATAATTGCATAATAATGTCAATGCATTTAATGCCACTGAAGTGGATATGCAAAAAACAAAAACAAAAACCTTCCACGGTATCTTGGGCGGTTACCATTCTTTGACAGATGATTAAATGGCAGCACATGCCTGACAGTTTTCACTGGTCTTAGCAAGCTCTCTAGTCATACCCCAGATAATAATTCTAAAAAGATAGTACATCTCTGGCCTAGCCATTTCAAGGTATATGCATATATAATGGCTTCCTTTTTATTATTCAACAGAAAATTTCCAACTATGGAGTCAATTATGAAGCTTATATAGTTTAGTCCATAGAATAACAATTTTTATAACCTACAGAAATGGTTGTGCAATTATTATTGGAATGATCTTTATTATGTAAAATGATTGAAAAATTAGAAACAAAGTTTTTAAAAGGAAACATAAAAGTGTTGATGGAGTGAAAAGGTAGGTGTCAAAAACAATGTGTGATGGTCCAGGGGGTCTACATCGGGAGTTCCACAGAAGAGTGTTTGGCTGGCATATGCAAGGCCTGGGTGCAAGCCCAAGAAAAAAAAAGACAGCAAGACAGCAAGACAACAAGAAAGACAGAAAGACAGAAAGAAAGACAGACAGACAGACAGACAGACAGACAGGAAGGAAGGAAGGAAAAAAGGAAGGGGAAGGGGAAGGGAAAGACAGGGAGGGAGAGAGGAGGGGAGGGAAGAGAAGGGAGGAAGAAAGAAAAAAAGAAAGGAAAGAAAGTATGAATGGAAATTATCAAGTATGCTGACAATGACAAATTTTTAGTTTAAGTTAAACTCATAGTCACTTGTGAAACAATGAAATTAAAATGTGGAGAAAGTTTGAAACCACACAAAGGACTGAACAACAAACATTACTTTGATATGTATCTTTTAATTTAATTTTTGTGTTACTTTATGTGTTATTTAAGAAATCCAGCCAGGCATGGTGGTGCATGCCTGAATCCCAGCCCTCGGAAGGCTGAGGGGAGAGAATCGCTACAAGTTCGAGGCCACCCTGGGCTACATAGTGAACTCAAGACCAGCCTAAACCACATAGCAAGATCCTGTCTCTCAAAAAAAAAAAAAAAAAAAAAAAGAATGACACACACAAAATACAAAATCTTTAGGGCTGGAGATGAGGCTCAACGGGAAAGAGAGCACTTGTCTACCATGGTTCAAAACCCAGTACTACACTATCCCCTCCCCAAATGCCCAACTTCTATGGTAAGTTTTATATTTTTCCCCTTAGGTTGAAATCTGCAATACATTTTGACTTCCATGGTATGTGGGAAGAGTCAAGGTAGGTGAGTGCTTTTATTTTGTTATATGACTGTAATGACTCTCAAGTATTCTTCCTGGCTACTCCTTCTTATACCCAAGCTTTTGCACTTGCTCTTCTACTACAAATGTTCTTCACGTGGAATGTTTATTTTCGTTAAAGTTTTGGCCCAAAGAAGGTTTAGTTTACTCTCACTGCCTCTCTTATTTCCTACACAATCTGCTTCACAATCATCACTTAGAATTAATTACCTGTAATTCTACCTGGATACCCTGCCTGTTTGTGATAACTGTATGGACCCTTCATGCTTTGTTAGTACGGGCACTGTCACGTGGAAAACACTTAGTATCGGAATGACTAACTGAATTCTTCTCACCACTGTCTCAAATTTCTCTTCTGGATTATGTTCACTTTATTACTATTCTTCTTGTAGTCTTACCCTGTTGTAAAAGGCATTGTCTACACTGTGCCAGAATCATCACTGTAAAACATGTTATCTGCCTTCAAGATTAAAATGAGATCAATTGCAACACACCATTATTTGAAGTACACTAGACAGGACCAAGTGTTTCTTATGAGAATTGTAAGACTATTAGTTATATCATCAGAGGTTAAAATGCAAAAAATACGGGCATCTTAAATCTGCCTGTCACTCCTCAGTTTCAAGTTCTTTAATTGCTCTCCACTGGCCTCAGGATAAAGCCAAAAATTCTTAGCAAGGAATAAAAAATTTTTGTTATGAGCCCTATCTATCAGTCTAGGCTCATTACCTAATATCCCAAACCTCATTTTCTTTGTTGTTTATTCTAAATCACTAAGCTACATAGTTTTACTCTTTTTGCACTTACACACTTGCACTTACACACAGTCCTTTTCTCCAGCATATACTAATTACCTCTCTTTACCAAAACTAATATACCTTATATTCATTACCCACCCAACCATTAAGTATATATTCAGGACTTTAATCATTAATTCTCAACTTGCACTTACAAAAGTCTGTGTACAAGGCCACCCCTGACACCAAGGAGTTCAAAATCTTGGGGGATATGCACAGTGACAATGAAAACACAGTAACAAAATGATGGCAACGGAACATCAAGTACAAAGAAAGTACAAAGATAGGACACAACTCTGTAAAGAAAACTAGGGACACAGAGCTCTAGAAAGCTTTCCACAATTACAGAACAAAGTCTTAAAGAATTAAGAAATAGTTGAAAGGTAGCTGCTAAGATATAATGGGATTCTATTCTAGTATGTATAAAGGAAAAGACAGAATATAACAGCAAAGTGGGTATATCTATATACGTGAGACAAAAAGCTTGTTGATATGGCCAGAATGTAGAACAAGAGAACAGGGTCTTGACAGGAAAGGTAGGACTTAGATGACAGCAAATACTATAGAATTTTAAGCTGCAAACAGCTCAATTTTTGCTTTTAAGAAAACTTCTTTAACGGTTATACAAACAGATTTTAGGACAGTGGTCTAAGGTGATGAAAATCTGAAACGACAGCTAGGTAGTATGAAAACAAAGGAAGAAACAGTTTTAAGAAATATGCAGGGCTTTCCAAGATCATGAGTTCAGTTTTGGGACATGCTACATTTATGAATTCTGAAGGATACACAAGTAAAACAATCTAGAATTTTTTTTTTCCTTTTTTTTTTTTTTTTTTTTTGGTATCAGTGATCGAACTCAACACCTCGTGCCTGCCAGGCAGGCACTTAGGCCACTGAGATAAATCCCCGGCCCTATTTTTTTGAGACAGAGTCTCACTATGCAGTTCAGGCTGGCCCTGAACTCACTTTGTAGCCCAGGCTGATTTCAAACTCACAATGATCCTACTGCCTCAGCCGAGTGCTGGGATTAAAGGCATACGCCACCATGCCCAGCAAAATACGTAATTCTAATGATGGTTTAGAACACAGATAATTTGAGAATTGGCACCAAGTGGCTCTTAAGACCATGAAGGTAAGCAAGTGATGAGCTCTCCTCCAGGAAAGAAACTACAATTCCAGTTTGAGTTAAACATTTATATATGTGCTCCTGTGGCACCCTAAATGTCACTAATAAAGTTACATAACAACTGACTTACATTGGGAACAAAAAAACTACCTTTTATTTATGTCCAGCATCTAAAGCAGTGAATAGTACACTTAAAGATGAAGAAGAGAGATAGCTGCCCATCGATAAGTGCTATAGACTTATATATTAATCATCAAGCACTTACTGTGTTAGGTATTATCCTAAGTATTTATACTTGTTTCATAATTGTTATCTCCTTTCATCTTTCATCACAATCCTAAAAGTGATTTACTATTATCCTAAATTTTATTGATGAAGAGACCAAACTCCTGCAAGATTAATTAACATGTTGAAGGTGACATTGTAGTAGGTAATGAAACAAAAATTTGACTCTAGGAACAATGACACATAAAGGAATAAATCTGCCTCCTAAAGAGTGGTATTTTGAATGATGCCAAGATAATAGCTAGGGACTCATCGGATGGGGCATGAGAAGGAAATTCCAAGTAGAGAATAGCACTTAGTAATCACGGTCTACAGATACTCACTTTCAATCCTACAGTTTAATTTGATGTAATTGTTACTACTAAGAATCCTTAGCATTTGAATGAAAGCATGAATGTTCTTCCAGGGCAGACAAAATGGATTAAGTAAATAAAACAGAGGCAAAAATTAACTGGAAGTGTGGGTGACAGTTTTTCAACTGGGAAGTCTTCAAAGTACATTCTTTGAAACTTAGAATATAAGAAACTTAACTGGGAAGAAACAAAAATGATTACTGCAGTTACATAAATTTAAAATTGGAATGTATCATTAGGTACTTGCATATGCAAGTAAGTGTGTGGGGTGGGCGTGGGGTGTTCAAGCGGACAGATGTGATACGCACATCTCCCCAGTGACTGGGCATTACAGAGCCAAGGCCATAAACCTCTCAAAGAACAGACTATGACCTGGAAGCAACAGTGATTGCCAGGGACTAAGAATTCTATTTCCCAGTGGCAACCAGACTGAAGTAAGAGACATTTAGGCTAAAAGTCTGTAAACCACAAGGTACTAATTTAGTTTTAAACACAGTGGAAAATATCATAGTATGGTTGGGGGCCAGTGAAAATATTTACATTTTATTTTACTTTATCATAAGAACACTAATCATTATGGTTTATATTCCTTGATTGTAGATTCAAACAGATGACTTTCTCGACACCTTAGCCTGACTGTTCCTAAATACAGTAGCACCACAATTTATGAACATAATTTGTTTCATGATTTGGGAGAAGATGGCTGCATTTGTGCTTGTGTGGGGAAGACGGCCATGGTCATCTTTGTCATCCGATGCGGAGTCTGCCAATGGAAGCAAAATTCTGCTGAATGCTTTTGTTTGCTAATTAAAATGTTTGGACAGAGCATTCATATTACTGTACTAATGAATTTCAGAATACTATATACTTGCATATTACAAAGCTTAAAACATGAAATCCTGTTTGTGATTCCTATATATAATATCATCTCATTCTTGCATTTTTTTCCCAATACTTCCTTCTAAAGCAGTAACTATGTATGTATGTACGTACGTATCTATCTATCTATCTATCTATCTATCTATCTATCTATCTATCTATCTTTTAGAGACAAGGTTTCAATATGCAGTTCAGGCTGGCCTTAAACTCACTTTGTAGCCCAAGCTGGCCTTGAACTTGCAGCCTCAGTCTCCTCAGTGCTGGGATTACAGGCAGATGTCACCATGCCTGGCCTTAAAATAGTTAATTTTTTCCCCCATAACTTTCTGTTTCTGTAATTTTCTTCTTCTTGCATTCAATTTAACAAATGTTTATCGAGCCATCCTAAAACAAGCTATGGTACTAAGAAATTGTCCTTACTTTGAAATCACTTAAAATCTAAAAGAAGCAATAAATACAAATGCCAAAAAAGATGTATAATAAAATTTTAAAATAATTCCAAGAAAAGACAAAAATTAGAAATTTTAAAGAAACAATTTCTAAGGTCTCAAGGGATGGTCAAAATTTTAATTAAGGGTAAAAGATGGTCCATAATGAAGAACTCTGATACTCAAAGTTGTTTATTTATCTCAGATTTCCTACTACATGCTCTATGGCTCTTAAATGTATACCACTGTTATTGACTTAACTTTCAAACACCTTGCTACTTTCCTAAATCTGTCATTTACTTCATTTTTTGAGAAGAATGAATGAGGTGTGTTTTCTGTGAAATTTAATCTTCTTCATTTGGAATCATCTCTATATACTTCTTTTTCTTCCTGACTCACTGGAAGATATACTCTTAATCCTTTCAATTCCTGGCAGAAATAACAAGGAAGGCATCTGATTCTCAGGGAGGAATGGCACCCTTCAAATGATAACTGCTGCTTGGCCTGAGCCAAGTATTCTTCTATCTACAAACAATTTAGAAACCTCTGAGGTGTTGTCAAAAACAAGGGGTGGTTCCCTCATCTCTCCCACCCACAACTATCAGTTATTTTAGCTTAATGGTTACACAAAGGAGATTCACACCTTCCATTCTGATAAATGGAACTTGCAAGGGGTGACAGAAAAATACACTGAATGTTTAAATTTTAAAAAATTCTTGTAATAAAAAACATTGCCAAGAACAATGGGATAATTGTGTTCAAAGCAAAGTATTTTGAGATTAGTGGCAATGTGTCTTGTACTATAATAAATTTTATTTAAGCTTCCACCATATTTTCTGACCGTCCCTTACTGATCAACTTTTATAGCAATTTCTGTTAAGTAAAAATATTACGATGCATTCTCATCCACCTTATTCACTGGTCCTAGCACCAGTTTTTTTGGCTCTTCCCCAAAGTCAAAATGACTACAAAAGGTAAATATTTTGAATTAGTTCAGTATACTGAGGCAGCCATGACAGCACAACTAAAGATAGGAAAGAGGACTTCTAGAACTCCAGAAAATGGCAAGAACACTGGGATAAATGGGCGGAGGGGAGCAGTTGGGAGAAGTGATAGCAATGCCTTTTACTGTACTACACTTTTTAATAATGATAATATTCAACGTACTTTTCAATCACACCTTGTGCTTATTAACAACCTTTACAACAAACCTATGATAATCCCTGCCTTCTTTCTAATGTTAATTGGGACAGGAAGCAAATGATACAGATCTGTGTATTTATAGTACCCTAGATTCTACATAATGTCTCTTTTAGAAAACTGGTCCCCTACATTTCGATTTTGCCTTTGGGCTCTTCTACTTCTCAAGTGACAATTAAAATGTTTCCTATCTTTGTTTACCAACAGTTTTCTAGTTTTAATAACTAATTGCTACTTTCAGATAAATCAGACTCTTTCACTTCTACACAATTATATACTAATAGCTTGTCTTCACATAATGCCACTGGGCTGTAATCTCAAATTACATTCACTTGGTCACCCCCAAGAGCTCTTAATGGGTTTCCCAGGCACCAGCTGTAGCATAATTTGTCTTCTTGGCAGTTGAAACTGCCAAAGAGTTCCCCAGGCCTTCCTTTCTGTTCCAAAGTACAGGTAACCCCCACACCCTTTCTGGCAAGAATTCAGCTGGAACTGGTGCATAAATTATGAACAAATGTCTGAAAAGGAGAGAATTCCCCAACAGAGAAAGTATACAAGAAATTTAAATGGTCACTTTAAAAAAAGCTATTGGTAAAACTTGTTACTGTGGTTAAGTATTGGCACAATACAGTGAAGAAAAAACGTAAGGCTTAACTCTTAATACTGCTGACACATGGGAGAAGATAAAAAAAAAGAAATATATTGAAATGATCAGTTAGGTGTGTTTCTGATTTTGGCAATTACTTAATGTCTGTACTACTTGAAGTGACAGTAGAAATTTCATTCACTCATCAGCACATACACACACAATTAACATTCATACCAGAAGCCAAATCATATCCTCCACATCACCACCACCCAGCAAAACCATATAATAGCTGTTTCCAGCAAGAGTAAAGTTGATATATCTAATTACAGCTTCACAAAAGAGTTCTCCCTATCTATCCATTGGGGTTTGTTTAGTCTGAACTCTACTGAACAAATCATCTGGAAAATATGAATAAGATGTTTATCACTGTCTTAGCAATAATTTTCTTTTGGGGGGGTACCGCTGATTGAACTCATGACCTTGCGCTTACCAGGCAAGCACTTAAGCGCTGAGCTAAATTCCCTGCCTCTTACCAGTAATTTATGTGAAAGTGAATACAGTTAGTTCTCCACATCTATGAAAAAATGGTTCCATGAGCCCCCCCACCAAAGTCAGACATCAAAATCTTTAAATGCTCAAGCTTCTTGTATAAGTACTGCAATATCTGCCTAGAACCATGGTACACCCTCCTCCTGTATACTTTAAATCATTTCTACATTATTCAAAGTATCTAATACAATATAAATGTCATGTAAATAAGTGTTAAAATATACTGTTTGGGGAATAATGACAAGAAAAGAGTATGTATGTGTTCAGCACGGTTAGCTTTTCCCCCCAAATATTTTTGATCCTTAGTGGGCTGAAACCACAGATATGGTGAACTGACCATACTTAAAAATTCTAATTTCATGGGGAGTAAAAAATTCATACATGAGACAAAACTGTCCACAGTATTAATAACCAACTTTTTATAATTGAAGGAATATCAATCCCTATAAAATAACTGCATTTAAAGAGGTTTATGAAAAATCTCATTTATTTGATAATACTTTTCTTAAACGGTTTACTCCAAATTTTTATACTATTAATATATTTGTCCTAAACAATGTCAAAACTGACAATTGACATTTAGTCTAATTTAGGATAGACACAAATGTCAACAGTGAAGCCACTCAAGTGCCAACGTAGCAGCTACAGGTGGCTCTGTTGCTCCAGAAATGAGTACGTAATTCTCCTCTGAAAAGCCACTAACAAAGTGAACTGTGCTGTAACTTTAGAGACAAAGGAATTATGAGTAAGAATACCAGAAAAGAATTAGAAAGGACAACTTGCTGCTGGGGAACAGAACTATAGCTATTTAATGCTATTTCATGACACTGAGAGGTTAAGTGTTAACTGATGTGTTGTTACACATGTGGTTTACCTATGGAATGTTTTTTTTTTTTTTTTTTTTAAATCAGCCTTTGAATTTTCCTTAAATATTTCAGGATTTTCTTCACGTAAATACCTTGTAAATAAAACTTTCGGGAAAAATTATTTAGATTTTTATCAAGTAACACAAGATTATAATACACTTGTTTTAGCATAAGACGAAATTTAAAATATTCTAAAGGACTAACAAAACTATTTTAAAATAATATTTTAAAGATGTAGAAAAATGTTCAGCACTGGTAATCATCATGGAAATGCAAATCAAGACCAAAATGAGATACCATTTCACAGTTAGAATGGCTGTTATCAAAAGGACAAATACTAACAGATGCTGGTGAGGACACAGAAAGGGAAATTCTTACACACTGGGAATGTTAATTAGTACAGCCATTGGGTAAAACAGTATGGAAGTTCCTCAAAAAATTTGCCATATGACCCAGCAATCCCCCTAACTAGGTGTGTTCCCATAATAAACGAAATCAATATACTGGGGAACAGCTACATTTGACTGTTTAATGCAGCACTACTCCCAACAGCTAAGATATAGAATCAATCTAGGGGACTGCTGGTGGAAACACGGATAAAGTAAATGTGGTATATAAACATACAGTGGAATATTACTCAATCACAAATGAAATTCTTTAATTTGCAGCAACATGGATGGAACTGGAGGATATTAAGTAAACAAGGCACAGAAAGACACTGAATGTTCTCATGTATATGTAGAAGCTAAAAAGTTAAAAAAAAATAGTGGTTACTAGAGCCTTGGAAGGGTACAGGTGAGGAAGGGATGAAGAGAAGATAGTTGAAAGGTACATGGGTGCAGCTGGACGGAAGGAATGATTCTAATGCTCTGTAGCATAGGAAGAATGATTTGAATGCTCTATAGCACAGGAGGATAACTATGACAACAAAGTTACTTCAAAATGGCTGAGAGGATTTTAAATGTTCCCAATACAAAAAAATGACAAATGTCTGAGGTTAGAGATACACCTATTATCCTGGTCAGACCATTACACAGTGTATACATGTACTGAAAGGGCACACTATATCCTACAAATATGTATGATTACTATGTGTCAATTAAAAAATACATTTAAAAATGTTTCAGCTAGCAAGCACATACTGTATCACTTTCTACTCAAAAGCTGAGGATGTGTTTTCACCAGACAGTGTTACCCTCATATGGGGGACCCCAGAGGATGTCTTAGATTGCAGAAAATCCTCCACACTGCCAGCCCTTAGAGAATAAATTAAGAACGCATGTGCAGCCGTCTTAATGATCAAGGTTACCTAAGTAGCATTTTGCTGTACTAATAAATATCTGGAAGCTATTGGCCATCGTTTTTGAGTGGTGACTATAGAGGCCACAGGTAACTTGTACTAATCTTATGATGTCTCAATAAATTTAGTATTAAAATATTTACAATTTTTTTCTTTTCCTGAAGTGTGCATACATTTTTGGGGGTAGAATCTCTGTATGTGTATATACTGTAACATACATATATTATAAACTTGTTCTTCCTTCTTTACAAAGTTTTGCCCATACATGTTAACTGACTTGGTTCCTCATTCTACTCTAATAATTCTAAAAATCTTTTATGAAAATCAGTTTTTTTCCTAGCTCAATCTTCAAAGTTAGTTAAAAGAAAAAAAGTAAAACCACAATAAAACATTATTCAAAATAGTTCCTACCAAAAGCCTTTTGTCAAACTCCCAAGTGCCTTATTCCTTGTCATTGATACATTTATCTTACCACCATTAATGGAAAAGATCAATTCTGCCCTCTCTCTGCTTCTCCACTATTAACACATTGACCCAGAATGCTTGAAGATGAAAGGTAAAAGAGCCACAGCAAGACAGAATGATGCTCCCCCATTCTTGTCCACCAGTTTCTCATCTTCATATTCTCAGGGTCACTCAGTTCTTCTTCCATGTATTATGGTTTTCCATTCTCCACTCTAAATAGTCCGAATATTTAATCTCTTTTTTCTACCACCCAAAATCTGTCTTAAAGAGTTATCACTGTCTCCAAGGACTGAAACTTCCAGCCTCAATAACTGACTATTTGGACCTCTGTGAGTTTTACCTTTCCATTCTACTCAAATAGTAGTCTTATTTCTAAGATTAATAGTGTTCCACCTGCTCTAAAATCCCTTCAAGTTCTCAGGAATTTTGCTTCACCAATTACTACCCATCCCCAACATCATTTCCTCTCTGGTATCTTTCTGTTCTCAACCAATCTGTAATACCTTAAAAAATAAAAATTATAAGAGGTTAAGGGCGTGGCTCAGTGGCAGAACACTTCTGTAGGCCCAGAGTTTGACACCCAGAACCAAAAAAATAAATAAAAAATTAAAAACAAAAATTACAAATTAAAACTGGCCTTCAAGTTACAGACAACTATTTGGAAGAAAACAGGAGACATTATAGTACCCACTGTTGATTCCTGTTTTCTTGTTTTGAAATCCTGTGTTGTTTGCATTGTTTTATTCTGTCTGCTTTGTTCTGTTCTGTTCTCTTTAAAATAAAAAAATAAAACTGGCCTTCAATTTATCATACTCTTCTAGACAATACCAATCTTCCCCACTAAAATTTTTAAAGAGTGGCTTTTTCTGCCCCTGAAAAATTCTACAATTTTTTCTCAAAACAATAGAATTTGATTTTTAATCCCATTACTCCACTAAAATAGCTTCTGAAAATGTCTGCAATATTCTTATAAGTATCAAATGATCACTTCTCAGTCTTTGGTATATCTGACCTCTCTCTCTGCAGCAGCTGACAACATGAATCACTTTGTTAGGCTGCAATGTTGGAGCTCCCAGGTGGAACTATGTCAGGCTTTCTTCTCATTTTACAGCCTCCTTCTATTGCTTAACTCTCACCCATAACCCAAACAGTCACACATTCTTTTTGCCAATCAAAACTTACATGAGTAATAAATCTACATTCAGCTATCTGCATATACTTATTCATATGCCATGTATACCCCAAACACAACATTCAAAACCTAAATTCACAATCTTTCTTCCAGATCTGCTTCCCATATCCTGGTTTTTACCTAATCAGAATCTAGGAGGTATGCAGACACCTCACTAGATTAATAATTTATATTTGCACATTGCAGCAAGGAGATAAAAAAAAGCACACCCTCACTTTTCCCATTGTTGAAATAATCATGCCAATCCTTAATTAGTCCACCAAGAATTCAGTAAAAGATGTGACATGTATTCAAATACTCGATTAATTTGGAAGAATTTTGAATTCTTTCTTGGTGGTTGAAGGAAGAAAAAGGCCCTATCTGCTTTAAACTCTGAGCAGGGTCTTAAGGACTGTTTCTTTCAACTTTGAAAACTCCCAGTTATCTGGAAGTTGTAATTCCCATTGTACTGGGGTTGGCAATACGTTACAAAGTTTAAGTTCATCTTTCCAAGCTTCTGTTTAATGACTACAGAGGGCTTAGAACAAAACTTCTTAAACTATAATAATTTTAGGCATGTTTCTGTAAAAATAAAATTGATTTTAAATATGGAGTATCTACTTGTTATGTTTAGGACAGAATGGCAGAAATAAAAAGATTCAGAAAATTCATTATCTCAGCAAATATATTATCTATTTGGGAGAGACTAACTTCATACAAATAGCATGATGAAACAGCCTGTAAGTGCAATGTATGATATTACACAAAATTTCCCAATTTAAAATAATAAAGAATAGACTTCAAGCATTTCTTGAGAATAAAGAAATAGATTGTAAGTAATTAAAAATTTTTTTATATTTTCAATTTTACTTTTCAAAGAAAAAGTTGCAAAAAGCAAGACTTGCTATTCTGTAACTCGCTTAATTACCTTTACTTGGGACTGATTTTTTCACTGAGGCCACGTGATCTTCAGAGATAGCAAGACGCCTCAAAACATCTGCCAACGCTGCCTTTAGCACAGTGATTTCATCTTCCTGTTGTTGAACTCGTAATTCAAGAGCTGATAGGCGATCTTGAACATCAGAAGTACTTGCAGCAGAAATGCTATCATCTGAAAAATAAAATGGAATATTTTAAAAATAGAGAAAGAAACTTTTTTGGTAAGAAAAATTATACCCGATAAGCCTCTTAAAAGATGACAAAAACTAAAACTCCATGTTCACACTGATTTAACATCTATAAAGATTTTCATAGCTACTGTAATTTAAAATATCAAATGATTTAAAATAATGAAAAAATTCTTCTCATGGTCTATTTTCCCCTATTTTTATACCATCAACTTAACTGATTTTCTCATCTAAATGATGCCTAAATATATGATGTTGTAAATATATTTGGAAACTTGAAAGAGAATAAGCTATCCTTCTTAATTACCAAATAATGATCATACTTCTCTATGAAACCAAAAAAGGCAACCTCCTCTATTTTGCTTTCTATATCAGAGAAACTTCACGTTCTTTCTTCAGCACTGATTGGAAAACACTGTTGAGGCTTTTTTTGCTTTTGTTTTTCCTTTTAAATTAGTTTTCTGAGACAGGATCTCCCTGTATAGTCTAGGCTCATCTTGAACTTGTGGCAATCTTCTTGCCTCAGCCTCTCGAGTACTAGGATTACAGGCATGTACCACCATGCCTGGCTAGAAAACACTCTTGACTTCTGTTTGTTTCTTTGAGACATGGTCTTGCATGAGCCCAGGCTGGCCTCAAACTCACCACAATCCTTCTCCCTCAGCCTATGGAGAGCTGGGACTAGAACTGTATGCCACCATGCCTGGCTTCTTGATGTCATTATTATTAAACTCTCCCAATTCCCACAAATGGCAATATTGGTACACAGTAAGCAAAAAGACTTGCTGCTCCTTCTCTTCCTTTAACACCCTAATCTCTCTTCTTGTTTAAAAAAAAAAAAAAAAGGTAGGGGTAGTGGTTCTATAAAGCACATAACCAATATAGAGTACACTATTTGTTGAGTCAGAATCTAGACATACAGAAAGGTCATTGCTATTGGTTATTTACCATAATAGAAAAATTCAGGGGAAGTAACTGTAAGAAACATCCTTGGCTTATACTGAGGAATGCTGGATATTCTAATGTAAGAGCTGTTTGAACTAGAGTGAGATAATTTACATTGGGTCTATTATACAGAAAATACGCCATAGTGTGCCATTTTTCCCATACTGAAATAGTATGCCATGGATCTTTTACACAATTTAATTCTAAGTCTGAATTAACAAAACAATACAACCTTGGCGTTAAAAAAAAAAAAAGACCTATCATTATTACATTATGGAGCAATAAATAATGCTGCTATTGAACATATGCCAACAAATTTCCCAGGCATCCACACATTCTTCTGCCTTTAGTGGTATTTCAGTGGACAATCACTGAGAAGTGGTGGTATTAAAAGAAATGTGGGGTTTTCTTTTTAATTTTGACTTCAAATTTTGGTTCCATATTAGCTACATAACATTAAATACCATTTATTTTAGCTCTTGTGCCTGAATTTCTTCTTCTTCAAGTAGGACTATTATTATGAGAAAGGTACCTAAGACATATACAAAGTAAAAAGATATACTTATGAGAGCTTCGGGGCACATAGCAGCATACAGCAGCAGAGTGGTCAAACTCTGAAATACTTATGGGCTGGTAAGAATAATTCAACCTCTTGCCTTAGAATTTTTATGTTTCATGTGTAGCATCGTTTGTTTTTTTTTAAAAGATAGTAAAGTTCAACAGAACATAACAGAACAAAGTCAATCAAAACAAAGCAGCAGAACTGGTACAGAACTTCAAAGAAAGATACTATGAAAACAATAGCTGTTATAGTATATCTTGTTATCTTCAGAATAGCTCACCATTCCAACAGGTATAGTAGAATTGAACCAAAAACAAAACAGAATAAAACCAATAAAACAGAATATAAAATAAAGCAAATAATAATAATAATAATAATGATCAGAGTAAAGCAAAACAGTGAGAACCATATTGGGCCTTGAAGACAAGACAGAAGAGAATCCCCCATATTTGCTACATTGCCTACTGTCATCTTCCAAAGAGATGCTCAGGTTGCCAACCCCAGGCCTGCAAAATCAAGGAAACAATACTAGCATTTAGTTGCTTAATGTTCCTTAGTTACTATTAATTTAGCCAGACCTCTGAACCAGCAGGCTGCCTGTGGGGCGGGGCCGGGGAGAGCTGTCCTTGATTCTAAGCCTGCGCACCAGTGCCGCTCGGGCCCAGCAGGGTGGGTCCTCGAGGGGACCATTCTCCTTCTCTTCCGGGAGTCCGTGCCAGTCGTACAGTCCCCTGGGAGGCAGATTAGTTGTCCTCTGGTCAGAGCCGCTCAGGCCCAGCGGGGTCTATAGCATCATTTTTAATTTCTATAGTTATCTAGCTAAATTCCAGCTGATAAATATGCTTTTTAGCTATGTTACACTATTACTTTTGCTTAAAATGCTTTTCTATTCTCATCCTTCTAATAAGAACAGCAGTTTTTCTTCTCTCTTTTGTGGTGAGGTTTCATATCAGGATTGTCAATTCATGATGCTTCATTCTCCCTTCTACCACCTAATGCAATGACGGCCACCTTCCTTATTAGCTTGACAGCTACACGGATGAAGCCCTAGGCTTAGGCCATCAGTATCAAGAGACTGGAGTACCTTGAATTCCAGGTCTAGCCTCTGAAGCTGTGGACTTTCAATTCTGAGAGTCACTCTAATATTTCTGCCAGCTAATGATATAAAATTATGAAACTCACTTCTCGAAAGCCTTCACATGTAACCTATAGGCTTTAATTAAACTAGTAAACTATATAGATATGCCTTTCTAAATTGTTCTCAATTTATGAAAGATAAACATTAAATTCTCAACTTCTACAAATGGCAATACTGTTACATAATAAAGACTGAGAAATTAGGTAAATTAAAGCATGATCAAACTGAGGTCAGAACGTCTTTTGATGATTCTGTTCAAATGCTCCCACTCTTTCCATTTTGAAAATGGTGCTGTCCCAATCCTAATATACAGCATTTCCATCAACAATAAACTCTTAAGGAAAATCTGTTCCATAAATAGAATATATCTATTTTCTGGGGACTTTTTCTTAAATTGAGTGTATTAATTCCTTTTCTTTTTAATACCACAGTAATTTTCTGATGATTATTTCTTTTTCTTCTCAAATAGTTTCTAGTCTTGAGGTTGAAAACAACTAGGGATGAATTCTCAAGAGTTCTTAAACCAAAAGAAAAGAAAGCAAAACAAAACAAAAAAAGAGTTCTTTTTTTTTTGGTAGCACTGGGGATTGAACTCACAACCTCGCGCTTGCCTAATAGGCGCGTAAGCTGCTGAGCCAAACTCCTGGCCCTGGTTTTTTGAGGCAGGGTTGCACTGCGTAGCTCAGGCCAAAAAAAGAGTTCTTAAGCAGAGAAAACAAAGAGGAAGAAAAGGAGATCTGTAAATTTCTTACCCATCAGTCTACTTACTGGCATAAGTAAATATCATTGTAATAGGCAAATGTAAATTTATATATAACTACATAGTACATTTTAATAGTATTTGACTAAGCTTGGCTGTAGTAACTTGATTTGTTTTGGGATCTGCTGGGGGATTGGTGGAGCTCACTTCTGGGTATGTCAGGATCGGTCAAGGAGGCATGGTCTTGGGGTCTATGTCTGGACCTTGGCACTTCTTCTCTGGCACCATTTCCCTGCTCTGCTTCCTGGCCACCATGAGATAAGCATATTTACTCTACCATGCCCTTTCACCACGACATTTCTCTCTCTTTGGAGCTCGCAGACCTTCTGAATTCCTTGAAACTAAACCTAATTAAACTTCTTTAAATTGTGGGTGTTGGTATTGTGCCCTCCCTAAAGGGAAAGTGTACCTTTTTGCTTTCAGGGTCATACAAATATAATATGACCACTTTTGTTGTTGTTTTTGAGACAGGATCTTGCTATGCAGGTCAGGCTGACCTTGAATTTCTGGCAAGCTTCCTGCCTCAGCCTTCCAAATGCTGTGTTTACAGGTGTGCTCCATCCACTATGCTCAGTAAATGCAACCACTTTTGATGATTCAGTTTCTGTTTTAGTGTATTAATTACTACACTGTTAAGGACTCTAATAAAATAATGCCCCAGAGGCTATATTTCTAATTGGATAACTAAATACTAGAATACAATCTTTCTTTATACCTTTTCTGTTCATAGTTTTGTAGTTAGGATTCATGACTTTATAGGGTAGCAGTGGCAAACCCTTTAGAGCTTTCAATGATACAAACTCAGCCCAGTGTGGCATGGGTGCTGTAGGTTTGCCACCACTGTTCTAGTGAAGCTTCCTTCTAATTTAATTTCACTGGATTAACTAAGCTTCCTGAATTGTTTACATGAAGAGAAAACAGGCTCTGAAATGGGAAACTGTTCTATTTAAAAATACTATCTGTATAACACATGCATTTATACACATAATTTTATGTTTTTATATATACACACATATATACAAATATGTATACATGAGTTGTATAATAAAGGACATAATTTTATTTTTTTGGTACTAAAGGACATAATTTTAAAAGTGGAAAAAAATAAAGGAAGAAAGCAACATTTACTAGTACCCAACTAGTGCTAAGCTCTATGATAATTTAAGTCTTAAAGTATGAGTTTCCCAGAATTTCTTTTTTTTTTTTTGGCTCATATGCATAGATTTCAGTTAGGAACAGATGCCCCACTGCTTTTGGATAAATGAGATATTAAAATATATAGGGTAGGGTTTTTCTCATTATGGTTAAGACTGAGAATATACCCAGCCCACAGTCCATTTCTTTCCCTAACTGCAATTAAATAATCTGGGAAGAGTATATAAAACAATTATTTGGGATCTCTGAAGGCTAAGTATGAACAGATGAGCTGAAAAGGGAAACCAAACTTTGAAGGATCCATACAGTAGAGGGTTCCTGGCCTCCATATGATACAGCTTAGACAAAAGAGTTAATGAAACCCTGTGACTGCATACCAAAAAGCTCCAGATAAAACCCCTTTTTTCTTGTCTGAAGACTTGAAAAGAAACTCTTTTGATTCTCTAAACCACACAAGTCTCAATTAGGAAGCTGTAATACACGGCAGAAATGGTGCTCAAGGAAAGAAGGGCAAGGGCTCCTTTGTATGTTCTTTTTCTCTCACTGCTTCACATCAGCGTGGATAGCAACAAAGCAAAGAGCCAACTTCAGCAAGAGCACATGGGAAGGGAGACCTTGAGAGCCTGAGTATGCACATTACAGAGGAAAGGAGACAGAGATAGGGAGCCACAAAGTCAGCGGTCTATCCTCTAAGCTACAGATACACGAAAACACATGGAATCAGTGCAGCAGAGGCTTTGAGAGCTGAATGGATGCAGAACGGTGCCCAGGTCCCAGACTGGCCCATGAATAGTACACATGCAAGGTTGACAAGAATAGCCTTGGAAAATCTTTTAAAATTAAACTGTCATTGGAGCCTGAGTACACAGGTCAGGAATTGTGGTCTGAATAGAACTGACTGCCTGAGAAAAACCAGTATCATCACCAACAGTTTCCAGAAGATTTTAATATGACCGAAGTCTCATAATATTCAAAATGTTCAGAAGACAATTCAAAATTAACTGATATTGAAAGGACGAGGGAAATCTAAAATAATGCCAATGGAAAAAAAAAATCAGACAAGCATAGAATGACAGCGAGATTACCAAAAATTACTTTAAAGCAACTATCTTAATCATGCTCCATGAAACAAGGAAGCAATAGAAGTCTCAGGGGGAAAAAAAGTATTTTGAAATAAATATAAGTGTGAACAAAAAAGAAATTATTAAAAAAACAAAAAGCTAAATTTTGGAACTGAAAAATAAATTCTGAAAATGGATAGAAATTAGTCAACTTACAAATCAATTTAAACGAGGTATACATTAAAACTCCTATTTTCACGATGTATGAAAACTGGGATTAAGGAAAAATTATAAAATTTTTATAACAGAAAACATATACATATCTTATAAACAGGAGTTCCTATACACGATATTAAAAAAGAATCACTTCTAAAAAGAATTAAAAACATCACATGGCATGATGTATGTGTATATCCATGTTTACAGCAGCACAATTTATAAGAGCTAAATCTTAAAGAGTTTATGTACCCATCAACAGATGAATGGATAGAGAAAATATGGTATTAATACACAATAGAGTATTACTCTGCCTTAAAGAAAGATAAATTTGAATCATCTTAGGAAAATGGATGCAGCTTGAACATCACATGATTTCCCTTACATGAAAAGTTAACATATGAATAAAGTATGAAATAAAAGGTAGTCAACAGGAAAACAGAGAAAAAGTTATGTATTCTAATTATGTTTCTGCTGTTTGTTTCTAGTTTCAAGTACAATATAATATGTAAGCTACTCTGCAGATTTCCATTTCTTTGGATATATTAAGGTCTTTATTGTGGCTATAAGCATGGGTTATTCTGAATTAAAAAAAATTTTTTCCCAGAATAGGAAAATTCATGAAAATAGAAAGTAGCTTGGTGGTTCTCTAGATTTAGAGGGGAGAAACTGGGAAATGAGAGCAAGTGGGTAATGTTTTGATTTGGGACAGCAAAAATATTCTAAATTCGACTGTGATCATGCCTATACAACTTGGTCAGTAAGTCAGAATTGCTGGGCAGCATGCCTGTAATCCCAGTACTCAGGAGGCTGAGGAAGGAGGATCGCTCTGAGTTTGAGGTCAGAGTAGGCTTCATAATGAGTTCAATGAGAGCCTGAACTACAAACAAAGCAAGACCCTCTCAAAAACAAAACAAAACAGTTAAAATCTACTGAATTAATATACTTTCAGTTTATAAATTGCAGAGTATGCAAACTGTAGTCCAATAAACTCATTAGTTTTTTTTTTTTTTAAGGATTACCCATAAAGTAAAGCCTGAAAAGACGGGCATGGTGGCACACACCTTTAATCTCAGCACTTGGGAGGCTGAGGTAGGAGGAGCCTTGTAAGTTGGAGGGCGGCTTGGGCTACAACACGGAGCGCAAGGCCGGCCTGAGCTACATAGTGCGACCCTGCCTCAAAAAACTAGGGCTGGGACTTTGGCTCAGTGGCTTAAGCGCCTGTCTGGCAGGCACGAGGTTATGAGTTCAATCCCCAGTGCTGAAAGAAAAAAAAAAAAAGAAAGAAAGAAAGACTGATACTTAACTACATTAGAATTCAGAATACATGTCAATTAAAAGCCATAACAATGAAAAAAAATTTCATAAACAGGGAAAAGAGTTGTAACACACCTAAGTGATTAACTGATAAAGGATTAGTATCTCAGATAAAGAATTTCTACACATCGGTAAAACAAACCAACGAAATGACAAAAGCCTTGACTAAACATCTTAAAGAAAAGGAAACAGAAGCCGGCGTGGTGGCGCACCCCTTTAATCCCAGCACTTGGGAGGCTGAGGCAGGAGGATCTTTTTGAGTTCAAGACCAGCCTTGGCTACAAAGTGAGTTCAAGGTCAGCCTGAACTGCATAGTGAGACCCTGTATCAAAAAATGGGGCTGGGGATTTAGCTCAGTGGCGAAAGCGTCTGCCTGGCAGGTGCGAGGTTGTGAGTTTGATCCTTGGTACCAAAAAAAAAAAAAAAAAAAAAAAAAAAAAAAAAAAAAAAAAAAAAAAAAAAAAAAAAAAAAAAAAAAAAAAAAAAAAAAAAAAAACAAACAAAAAACAAAAACTGAACATAAATGGCCAATGAACAAATGAAATGATCCTCAAACACTTCATCAATAATCTTGGAAAGGAAAATTACAACCACATAAAACACTTAGGTATATCAGACTGGAAAAGAAAATTTAAATTTAACATTATCATGTGCTCTCAAAAATGTAGCATAATGTGAACTCTCATACATTACTGGAAGGAGGTAGCTTGTTTCAATGGCTTTGGAAAAAACTTCTTGGTACTACAGTATCTAGGAAAACTACAGAAGCAAACATTGTATCATCCAGCAATTTCATACTCTCAATTGTATACACCCTAACTTATAGCTGGAGTCAGGTGACTCATTCCATAAAAGGCAAAAGAGTAAACATTTCAGGCTCTGCAGACCATACAGTCTCTGTTGCAACTACTCACATCTGACTTTACAACACAATTAACAGCTCTAGATAAATATGTAAATGAACAAGCACAGTTTTGTTCAATTAAAACACTACTGACAAAACAAGTGTCCTACTAGGGAGTTTCCCAATCTCTGATTTAGAGGGATTCTGGTACACATACACCACATATTCAAGAATGTTCATGCAAAAAAATAACGACGAAAAACCTTAAGCAATGTAATTCATCATAAAAAAATACTAAAAATGACTTAAACTTTTATCAACTGTAAACAGATAAATAACGTGATACAAAAATCAACAAAATACTACAGAGAGCTAAAAATAACCTTGGCTAAAAGAAAAACAATGTATGAATCTCAAGAACATGAGTATAAAAAGCAAGTCAGGTGAACTTTTATATAATATAAAGTTCAAACACATACAAAAGAATAGTTTTATTTAGAATAAAACTATAGAGAAATGAGGGAATGCTACATAAAACAATTTGTAACAACAGCTATTTCTGATAGTGTAGGACAAGAGATAAGACGGAGGCATCTGCAAAAAATGGACTAGCTATGTAATTAAAACAAAGATTGTATTATATTTTTTGGAGATGAGGGAAGTTGAGAGATTTTTTTCTCTTTGTAGAAGTGGATGGATGGGGAATATGTTAACTGGATTACATAACTTGCTCACTTTTTTTAGAACAAAATTATTTTGTGAATTAAACTGTAAAACAAGTAAAAGTGAAACTGTACTTAAAACAAAACAAAACAAAAACCACTGGGGCTTTGTAGCACAGAAACAACTAAACCAAATGGTTTTATGATAGTTTCAAGGGCTAGTAATATGATTCTAAAATTGTGTTTTTATGAAAAAAAGACCTTTCATTTAAAAAAAGGAACATGAAGCTGGGTGTGGTGGTACATACCTGTAATCCCAGCACTGAGGAGGCTGAGGCAGAAAGACTACTACTGGTCTGAAGCTATCCTGCACAACATAGTGAGTTCCAGACCAGCCCGAACTACATAGCAAGACCCAATTTCAAAAAACAAAATTAAACTAAAATTAAATTAAAAGTATATGATATTACATAGGCAGCTAAATTAGATAGAAATTAATATATGTATAGTCAGAGAGGGACCGAGATCTCAAGAAGTCAGTGAAAAAGCAAAGACATCAGAACTGTGGCTGGAGGTGCATCTGAAAGTCAGACCTCAAGATAAAGATGCAATGGCCAGGCCTCCCTAAAGGATAAGCAGTAACTTGGAATTACACTGTAATTAGCACCAGCTGGTCCAGCAAGTCCAGATACGCATCAGTTACAAAGGTGGGTGACTGGTGCATCTGGACCCAACCCTTCCCAAAAATGTATTTGTTTTTTCCATGTTCCCTTGCTTTGCGACCCACTTCCCTACTGAATCAATATTAGCTAAAAGCAGCTATACAGTACTTGTAACCCTATAGGTTGACTGGAGTTTGACCCACATTGTACCCACATTGTGATTTTGCTGGACAAATCACCCCTGACAAAGGGCCTCGGTGGCAAACCACTTTCAGGACCCTTCCTGTCTTTCAGAAGCTCTCTCTCAATAAACTTTTCGTACTCTTAACCTCCTTTGTCCCTTGGATTTCATTCTGATTTCAGAGGATGTGAACTTGGCACATGTGACATCTAACAGTTTATTTGTCCTATGTCAATATGAGTCATAAGAATACTTAAAAATTTAAAATGGTCTCTGATCTCTCCTTTGTAAAATGCTAGTTGAGATACTGGGAAGTTCTTATTGGAGAGAATGGTAATAACAGAATATTTGATTGCAACATTACAGAAGGTAATATGAGTAAAGAACAATGAGAAACCAGTAACATAATATGCATTATTTATACTTCAAAAAAAAAAAAGTACTAGCCAAAAGGACTATCACTAGGAAATCAATCAAATAAATGGTTACACTGTGTAGTCCTTAAGAAGGATGGTACATATTTATAACTATAAACAAGTTTAGTAGGTACAACAACACACTATGGAGAAAAACACTGCCAGGCAACATTAATACTACTTAATTCCATCTTTGCAGAACTGTAAATCCACAGTGAAACACACAAATATGTTGAGAGATTAGGGGTAAATTTCTGGGAAGTGGAACCTCAGAGGATATTTTCCCCCCTCTGTGTACTTTTTCTATTTGAGGTTAATTTTCTACCCAAAAAACCCTTTGCAAATGAAATTTGTATTATTTTTTCATTAAAAAAAGAGCAAAACTAGGCTGTGATAAAAACCTATTTTAATAATGTATCTACATTGTCAGTACAAGTTTGGTAAATGTATAGATTTTTAAGGTTTTTATTAGTATGTACATGTTTGCAGTACACAATGGCTATATTCATTATGGGGAGGTGGTACAATACACAAGATTCTTAATACAGAACCTTGTTCATCTTCTTCGCCTCCTCTTGTCCATCTCTTGGTCTTCTTCCCTCTGCAAAAAATCTATCTCCCTGTTTCCTATTATCTTTTATTTTGCTTTGTGAAATCATGTGATGGGTGATCCTCTAGCCTCGTTCTCCCAAATGCTGGGATTACAGACATGCACCACAGTTCCCAACTCAAATTTATCGACGTTTATGGCAGAATTTTATACATGGTGAATAAAAATATTTCTGTAAAACTAGCCGGGCTTGGTGGCGCACGCCTTTAATCCCAGCACCCAGGAGGCTGAGGTAGGTGGAGCGTTGTGAGTTCGAGGCCGGATTGGGCTACAATGTGAGCACAAGGCTGACCTGAGCTACATAGTGCGTGCGACCCTGCCTCAAAAAAACTAGGGCCGGGAGTTTGGCTCAGTGGCTGAAGGGCCTGTCTGGCAGGCACGAGGTTGTGAGTTTAATCCCCGGTGCCACCAAAAAAAACAAAAAACAAAAAACAAAAAACAAAAACAAAAAAAAACACACAAACCTGTACAACTATAATTATCATCACGATATTCAAAAGAAATGTTCTCAGGCTGAGAAACACAAAAGCCAAAATAATGCATCTAGAGGGCTCATTACTTATAAAGACAAAAAACATACAACTGACTAGTCACATCAGTGAATTCTTGCACAAGATGACATTTAGCAACTTAAATTACTCACTGTTTTGTTCTAAATTGGAGTTGGCTGTCTTCTAATATTGACATATGAAGACAGATATATTTAAGTACTCTATCAAGAAGTCAATGCACTATGTATTCTGTAACAGCTAAAATTTTATTTTGATATATAAGAAAATATATTCATAAAACTTCAACAGCAAATATGGAGATACACAGGAATTGTTTCCTATTTATCTTAACACTACCTTCAAAGTAAAAATTTTCTTTTGGAAAACTTTTGTTTATGTAAAGTATTTAAACATTGGAGATGTTATTTCATTAGTAAACAACGGTCTCCAGCTAACAATATAATTATATGAAAATAAGATTAATTTCTGGCTTCAATGAAGTAACGCAAATATTTTTAAAAATTAAGCTTGTTTCTTTCTTGTAAACTATTCATACTAAAATTCATCTAGGGCCAGGAATATAGCTCAGTGGCATAAGCACCTGCCTGGCAAGTGCAAAGTCCTAAGTTTGATTCCCAATACCAAATTAAAATAAAATAAAATAAAATAAAATTCATCTATTAGCATAAGTTAGAAATGTTAAATAAAGGAAAATGAAAAATAATTTTGCTATCATACCCTGGGCATGATAAAAAGAACTTTACTTCCTTCTATCACTACGATTCACTCATATTTAAAACCTTTTTTTAAGACTTAACAGTAAAAAAACAGATACTCAGAAAATTCAGTTTTTAAATAAAGTTTTCTGTTAGAATTCACAGAAGCAAGACTTAAACAATCTGATTCACTATTATTTAAGAGACATTTTTAAATTGTTTTTCCATTAAAAGCTGCTGTTTTGATTTTTTCACTTCAAGAATAACATGTATTATGTACACAACCAGTTTTCTTTTCTGGAGTGGGCTGGGGAGAGATCAAGGTGAACAAAGTCTATTCCGCCCTCTCAAAGGGAATACATTTGTTTATAAACTGAGTACAGTTTTTAATACCCCTTAAAAATACAGTCCAGTATGTATGCTATTATTGATACATGCATTTAAAGGAGTACAGTGAAACAAGGTATCGAGATTTATTTCATAGGCCTCAGACTTCTTTTGTTACCAGACATAAAGTTTGTGGGCTAGATCTGAATTCCCAGGAAGGAAGATACTGAAGTGAGATCAGGGAAGCTGTCTTCCAGCCTTGCCACCTATGTTACAAGCAATATAAATCACTTCTGTCTGTTTCCTGCTGCCTTCCCAGATAGTTCTAAAACAAACCTCAGCTCTCTAAATCTCACGACATACTTTACATTCAGAGGAAATCCTCTTAGGCCAGATGGCCTACTACAAAGTATGTCTACATTGGCACAAATAAAAACTTAAGATAGCTATTCTCCTGTCCCTTTGCTCTTGAAACTAAAACATTTTCTACTTGTTTATAAAGGGAGACAAAGACACTTAAGGAAAGAGAGCAAACAGCACATGGGCAAAAGGGAGAAGGGTACAGACAAAAAACTGAGTTACATGGGCAAAAGGGAGAAGGGTACAGACAAAAAACTGAGTTACTAAAGTCCAGTCGGCAGAAACACATGAATTAATGCGTTACACGAATGTTCACAATTTAGTTTTCCTCAGAGCAGTACTTTTTTTCATCTTCTTTTAAATGATTAACCAGTGAGATACTAATGCTTCAAATACAAAATCCAGTTTATTTCTTCTAAAATGCAACAAAAATGTTTCTATGAATAACAGTTAAAGTCCCAAAAATATTTTTTCTAGTACGAAATAATGTGTGTAAAGTCATATTTCCGTTTTTTCTTTTGCTTGTTTCAAAGAAAATGAAATCTACATGATTTATAAAGATATTAAAGAAAGATGATTTTTCACTAATTTTTAAAGTCCAAATAAGACTGTGGCTGATTTACAGCCATTTCGCTACAGTAATATATATAATTTTTAATGATGAAAACCATTTTTCTTAACATGCATTTTCCAAATTACTTAAAAATATTACAACTGCAGTCATACATAAGTAACTTATAATAATAAAGAATTCACAATGGTCCTGATACTGTTTTTAAACCACCCATACATCATCAATATATAAGGGAATTCAAATTATAAATATCTTTAACTTGTGTTACAAAACCACTGAAACTCATGCAAGAAGTATTCTTTTGTAAACACTTCTGAATTTGAATAAATTTGTGGAGATACACGTCAATACAAGCTTCATAGACTAGGAAGGAATTCACATTCTTGCTATTGATTGGCGAGAGGCTAGGCAGCAGACTATATATTATTATACTTCTCTTTAATCACCAGACAAATTCAAGATTTTCATCTCATAATTCATGTGTCAATTACTCTCTTACACTAAACATGGATCAGTTAAATGATTGCTCACAGTTTCCAAAGGTTAGAAGCGTTGTCAAGAATTTTTTAACAAAGTGTTTTTAAGCTAGTACCTAACAAAAAGCCTCCTCTAACACGTCACAGTATATTGCCCCTCCCCCACACGATCTTCTGTGTGTGGAGTACTACTAGTTTGTAGATTATATAACTTGTACTTTGCTTTTTAAATTCAATTCTGATTTCAGGCCAGAAAGCTGGTGGTTCCTAGTTTCAGCTTAGCTTCTATGCTTAAGAACCATCTTTACTATTATAACCAAATATCTTTCCCAAGAGGGCTACTCATCCATTCAAGTATTTGAATATTACTGTGTATAAAAAATTTTCAAGATGCTAAGAATCAAAAGTATTTTTGTTGCTAGATGTTTAATCACCAGAAATTGGAAGGACAGACTTAAGATACATGACTACAAGACTGGAAAGCTGTGATTCCTTCCACCCTGTCATAGGTGCTACAGCTGACATTCCCAGCACAAAAAGTTAACATGAGAAAAGCACAACAAATCTAACCAGTTACATATCACTTAGGAATATCAGAGAAAAGACCCCAAAACCCAGGGAAAACTGCCTAAGCTTAGATTCAAAAAAGAAGAGACAGCTACTTAGATACACGATTTGGCATATGGTGTAGCCATGTTTGATACCTGTGGATATTGCAGGATGGCTAAATCCAGCTATTTAACATATTACCTCATCTATTTAACATTTTTTCAATATGAATTCCCCCCCGCCCCCGTCTTTTTGAGACAGAGTCTCGCAATGCAGTTCAGGCTGGCCTTGAACTCACTTTGTAGCCCAGGCTGGTCTCAAACTTGCAAAGATCCTCTGCTTCAGCCTTCCCAAGAGCTGGGATTACAGTCATATGCCACCATGCCCGGCTTCAAGAAAAAACTGACAAGTATATCTAATTTACTTACAAATGTGCCTTATGATAATTATGCATTAGAACTAAGACACACACTAAGCAACATGCTACTCTACTATAAAAGTACAATTAACACACAATTATACAGTTAAAAAGTCACACAAGCCATGAAGGGCCCAGGAAAGACAGAAGCCAGTTTGCCCCTCCTGTGAGTCGGCAGAAGGCATGCTGGGTCTTGGAGGAGTACAACAAGAAGCCAACCTGCCCTTCCTGTAAGCTGCACAAACCAGGTGGGGCCCAGGAAGACAGAAGTCAGTTTGCCCTTCCTGTGAGCTGACAGGCACACGGGCTGAGAATCAAACAACTAAATGCTTGTATTGTTTGACTGACTTTGCAGGCCCAACGTTGGTAGTCTGAGCATCTATTAGGAGAATAACAGTATGTAATATAGCAAATATGGGGGATTTCCTTCTGCCCATTTTTTTTTTTTTTTTTTTTGCGGCACCAGGGATCAAACTCACAACTTCACGCCTGCCAGACAGGCGCTTAAGCCATTAAGCTAAACTCCCAGCCCCAGTTTTTTTTGAGGCAGGGTCGCACTGTATAACTCAGGCTGGCCTTGCGCTCACATTGTAGCCCAAACCGGCCTTAAACTCACAATGCTCCTCCTACCTCAGCCTCCTGGGTGCTGGGATTAAAGGTGTGTGCCACCGCGCCCGGCCTTGTCTTGTTTTTGAAATCCAACACTGTTCTCACGTTTTAGCTTTGTTCCGATTTATTGTTTTGTTTTATTTAATGTTCTGTTTTGATTGGTTTTACTCTGTCTTGTTTTAATTGACTTTACTATGTCTGATGGTATGGACAACTACTGTGTAGATAAGATATATTATGGTAGCCATTGTTGATTTCCTATTATCCTGTTTTGAAGTTCTGCACCACTTTGGCTGTTTTGTTTTGATTGGCTTTATTGTTTTATTTCGTAAGGTTTTATTCTCTTTAAAATAAAAAAATTATACAATTACAGCTCATTTATTGTTTAATTTAGGTACCACTATTTATTTAAAAATAAAACAAACTTTTAAATTTCTATATATTTATAGTTCTATATTTATTGAATGACTAACTTGTTTGGAATTGCAGTAGATCCCAGGACAGAAATTCATATTCCATGTCAAAAAGCAAAATTTTAAGAAATTTCTATTAAATTAAGAAAAGATTAAACATGTAAGAAATACGCAAATACTGTCTGTAAGCCAAACAGAAAAGACATCAACCCAACAGAAAAATGTGAAAAATCTATGAATAGGCAAGCTTCTGTTTGTAAGAGGGGAGGATGGCTCAATCTTACTGTTAATTAGGGCCATGCAAATAGATTGGAGTCTTAAAAACACACTAAGATTAACACTCCCGTCACAAAAGACCACATATTGTATGATTCCATTTATGTGAAATGTCCATACTAGGAAAAATCTATTATAGAAAGTAGATTAGTGATTGCTAGGAATTGTAAGGGAGGGGGAATGAAGAGTGTCTGTGAAAAGATACAGGATTTATTAGGGTGATGAAAACGTAAGATTGACTATGGTAAAGTTGCATAACTTTATGAACATACTAAAAACCACTGAGTTATTCTTTTTAAATAGATAAACTGTATGTTCTGTGCACTATACCAAAACCAACATCAACACATCAAAACTACATTCAATAAGCAACAAAACTTTCATATCTTAAATGATAAATTCTCTCAAAAGGTATTAGCAAAATTTAAATTTTTCCAAAGGTATAAATGACTAAAAGGAGAACGGAGAAAACATTTATTGGGTATTCAATAAAAGTAGAAGAATCACCTAAATGAGTATAAATGAGAGGAGAGAATAACTTTTTCATATTATAGCCTAGAGTAAGTACTGCTTAAGAGACTAGTAATAACTCATATTTACTTAAATTGTCTAAAGATTAAACAAACATAATAGCCTTTATAAGTAAAGGTACTATTTACTCTATCTAGATGTTTTAGTGAGAATGCTTTTTATATATTGTGAAGGATCTAAGTTAAATGGCAACAAATGTCTCATGTGGTCCTCTTGTCACAGGGACAGACCAAAAACAGTTACTCTCTGTAAGCAAAAAGAGGAAAGATGACTGGCTACAGTACAATTTGCAAACTGTGGGTGCCAACGTTTAAGATCTCCTAAAAGTCAACCAAAACAAATTGCTAATATAATGATTAAATTTTAGCCCCTTTAATGCATTTTTTCACAAGTGTAAATGACTTAGCTTCAGCTTTACAATAATTTTTACTGATCTTATGTTCAAACTAAGAAGAAGAAGAAGAATAGTAAATACTGGATGGGATGTTAGAATACAGGTATTTGTATTGGTACACATGTGAACTGACACAAACCTTACTAACAGTAACCTGTAATAGCTACTAAATACCCTTTAACCCAACAATGTATGCAGCAGGGAAAATGAGATTATAAAAAACTTAAAAGTTTAGCAAACTGTTATAGAGTGAATGAAATATGGTTTCTAAATATGAAATGCCATGCAGTTATTAAAGGAATGTTATAGGTTCACCAATGTAGAAAGCTAACCATAATCAGTGGACAAGTGAAGAAAGCTAGTTTCTAGCAAACAAAAGATAAAAGCACATTCACAGCCAGGCGTGGTGGCGCACGCCTTTAATCCCAGCACTTGGGAGGCTGAGGTAGGTGGAGCGTTGTGAGTTTGAGGCCGGCTTGGGCTACAACACAAGCGCAAGGCCGGCCTGAGCTACATAGTGCGACCCTGCCTCAAAAAACCAGGGCTGGGAGTTTGGCTCAGTGCCTTAAGTGCCTGCCCTGGCAGGTGCGAGGTTGTGAGTTCAATTCCCGGTCCCCCCCCCCCCCGCCAAAAGCTCATTCACTATATATACAGTATATTTTGTCCTGGTTTTCAAACATACATAACAAAATGCATATGTATATGAAGAGTTGGCAAACTTTCTGGAGAGGACCATACAATACATATTTCAGGATTTACAAGGCAAAGGTCTCCTTCCCAACTACTTAACTATGCTGCTGGAGCACCAGCGCAGCCACACACAGTAACTGTGCAAATAATCATGACTGTATTTCAACACAATCTTATTTATGGACAGTGAAATTAGAATTTAACATAACTTTATGCCATGGAAATTATTCTCATTTTTTTCAACCTTTAAAATATTAAAAACTTGTTGGCTCACAGAAAATACAACAACAAAGTAATTAGTATGGGCAAGAGTTTTGCCAGCCTGATACAGACAGACACAAACTAACCTGTTAACAAAGGTTATCTTGTGTGGAATTTAATTTCTTTTCTTTTTCTTTTCTTTTTTTTGCGGGGGGTGGTCCAATCAGGTATTATCGGTATATTTTAGACACATACAATGACCACATTCATCATACAGAATTTGTACCTATATATGATATAACGTGATTCTTTTCCCCCATTCTCTACCCTCTGTTCAACCCTTCTGCCCCTCATTTACAAAAGCTTTGTTTCTATGTCTTCCTTTTTTTTTTTTTACTTTTCCTTTCTTTCCTCCTCGAAGTTTAATTTCTTAAAATGAGCAAGTATTTTATTTTAAAATACTCTATTTCTTTATCATGAGCTGGGCCCTGAGTTCCATCCCCAGCAATAAGCAAACAGAAACTTTACAAAAAAAGGATAGCTAAATGGCATTAAACATATGAAAAGGAACGCAACCTTATGAGATAGGGTCTCACCAAAGAGCCCAGCCCAGGCTTGAACTTGCAATCCTCCTACCTCAGCCTTCCAGGGTGCTGGGATTACAGGCATGTGCCACCACACATGGCCCGGATAAGACAATTTCTTATCTAACCTGGTAATTTTAAATCTGTTTTCTGTGAAGGAATATTTTTAAATCACATGTCTGTTTTGAGAAAATCAGATAATATAACAAATAAATCTAATTAACAGGGTATGGGTACTTGGCAATATACTGCAATACACTGACAGTAAACGAAACAGCGTCAGTATCAGACCTGCGTGGAATCCCCACTCTCCATGTGTGAGAGATGACTACCTGACATGATAGGAGAGCATGTTAACCACTTCATCCAACTTGGTAAGGCACAACTTTCCTTCAGTTTGTTTAAAAAGTAAATTTAAAAATTCAAATACTTTTCCTACATTATCAATAAATCTGAAACACCTTACTCTTAAGATCACTGTATTGGAGGAGAGGAGCAAGGTGGCCAGAACAAATAGGCAATTTAAGTATCTCACCTCTGGTGGCTAAATGGAGTATGAATTTAACATGGAAGATGGGTTTGAGAGAGTGAGACTACAAGTAGGACAATAGACAAGAAGTCATTAGAACCATACAGACTAGAAGGCAGCTTAAAAAAAACAGTGGTCACACAAAGGAAAAAATAGATACACTTACCTGGGCACCAACTGGAAAGATACTTAAATTACAAATTTGATCTGGGTACCCTCCATGTGTCCTCTAATACCTTGAGAATGAGTTGTTCAAGATGACTGACTAGTAGTAGAGGAGAAAATATTTAAATTTTTTAATCTACTTTTTAAACCTAAAGGCAGTAATGTATCAAATGGGTAGAATTACCCTCTCCCCTTCTCATTATCTCTACCAGCATTATCAAAGATACCCAAAACCTTTTTTTCCAAGTGAGAAAGTAATGTTTAATATGGACAAATGATATTTTTTCAATTGCAATGTGTTAGGTGTGCATTATGTATGAATACAACCACTTAAGAGAACTTTCTATTTTGAATATTTGTATCACACACTATGAGTGAAAATAATCTTATTACTCACAGGTACTTCAAAACAAATCTTCAAAACACTTCTCTTCTCCCAGTCTCCACCCAAAATGCCACCTTTAAGACTTTCCTATCACAAATTTTAATGCAGCTATTCATGGCTGCAAGGCATTTTAAATGATTTAGCACCAAAATAAAACTATAAACATATTTACAAACCTTTGAATTTTTAAAAAAGCTTTATATCAAAGGCTGGGGATGTTGGTTAGTGGTTGAGCGCTTGCCCAGTATATGCGAGGACCTGGGTTCAATCTTCAGCACCACTAAAAAAAAAGGAGAAAAAGAAAAAAAGAAAAAAAAAAAAGAAAAGAAAAGAAAAGAAACAAAAAGAAAAAGAAAATAACTAGTTGCTTCAAATGTAGAAACTGAATATTTAAAGAACTTGGAAACTTTAAGAAAACGTTCATCTTTTCAAAGACATCCTTTTCCCTATCAAAGGGGCTCTTCTTCATGATGCTGTCTCTACTACAATTAATCAATTAAAGGTCTACACTGAAAGTTACTCTTGACTTCAGAATGCACATTTCTGTGTTCACTGTTCATTCTCCTCAAGCACCTGAGTCATCAGTATATAAATCATACAGCTGATACAACAGGCAACTGTGTTTAAGTTAAATTTTGGAGAAAATGCCATAGCAAACATTTGTTAATTATATTAAAAGTTTTCACTGACTTTGAAAAAAAAAAGATAAGCAACTACTACTGCCAGACATTCAAAACTCAAATACTTTTGTGGTTAAAGTAGAGCATCTTTAGTACTTACAGGAGCAGCCATGTATTCCCATTACAAAATTTTATCATGCCACGTGGATTAGGAACCAAGTATAGCACTGAAGTAAATATTATGAGTCATATTTAATTCTTTCTTCCACTTTTATATTTTCTTTAGACACGCTCAACAAAGTTCACATACATGAGAGATCCAAATACTGTAGTAAATCTGAAGTACAAAATACCCGGGATATTCGAGAGCCCACTTTGTAGAGGACTATGTAACCTGCTAAGTCTACCCAGATCTGACTCAGATATATAATTTCAGGATCTATTTAACACTGTACAATTTGTTTTGTTTTTGAGTCAGGGTGTCTATGCAGTTCAGGGTAGCCTCTAACTCGCAGTGATCCTTCTGTCTCAACCTCCTGAATGCTGGAATTACAGATGTGGACCACCACGCCTAGCTGATTTTTCAAAAGTGAGACAATCAGCGCAAATCAAATTCTCAACATCTCCAAAACAAATCGACATATTCGAAAGTCACATCCAATCCAAACCATTTTTTTCCCAGTGAGGATACAATATTTGTTGATGGATCTGATGGTAGCACGTATGTTCAAAAGACAATGTAAATCAAATCACCTAACTTCTCATTAAAATAATCAAAATGTGCACACAATGTATGTCCAAACACAGTTGAAAAGCATACTTCAAGACTTCCCAGAGAGTGTTTTCAACAGCAGAAAGTTCTGTTTCATTCTATAGTATATAAATAATTTAATTCAAGCATAGAAAGGCCTAAAAGACAAATGTTTATAGTTTCAAGTATCTAAAGTGACTAAATGAAAAATAGCAACCAGTTGTTTCCCACAGAGTGCCAAAAACAAGAAAGGTACTACATCTACAATATGAAACATTTAGGTTAGGTAAGACTTGTTTTTAAAACGTCTTAGTCCAAGTCTTAGTTTTTAGTTCAAGGAAGAATCAATCTTGGTAAGAACTGCTTTCTTTGAAAAAATCTTTTAATACAGATTTTGTTGAACAGCAGACTCAAACGCCTGATGGGTTAAGTATAATTCTAAGGGGGATTCAATTAAATTGTCTTATACAAGATTATGTAACCCTAAAATTACAGAATTCAATTTGTTTGAATAAACCTCTTTAATTAGCTAATTACATTCAAGCTAGGAGAAAAATTTAAGACTATCACTTATGTGAATATTACCAAGTGGTAATGAACAGGTTACACCTTCTTAGGGTTCAAATACTAGAGGTATTTGAATAAAATGTGAATAAAATTCATAGGGACTACAACATACCTACAAGCTTTTTTGTACTTGACACCAAAGGTTTCCAGGATGCCTAAAAGTGCAGGTAAACTGTAAACAGAAAAATTTAGGGCCAGGTATACAGCTCAGTGGCACAGTGACTGCCGGGCTAGCGTGAGGTGGTGAATTCCATCTCTGGTACAATTTAAAAAAAAAATTTTTTTTTAACTCAGTCCAACTGTCAGAATACTGGCAAAATGAAAGCTTAATTAACAAAAATGTTTCATCACAGCTGTAATTATTCTTTTCTGAACCTCCTTATTTGCTCTGGGTGCAATTTCAAAGTCAACCAGAAATGAAGTTGTCCTTTATTCCTTCCAACAACAGTACTTAGTTGTTCTGACACTTCATTGTTTCAACTTGGCTTAATGTCATGAGTCAGAGGGGTTGCATATAACCAATTTTAGACAATAAACATTATTATTTCATTTGGTTTAATAGATTTTCTAATTAGAAAGCAACTTAATTATCTTGTAGTGACATGGTTAAAAATAGAGGCCCAGTCATTCAGGGAAATACTAAATGCTCGTTGACTATCAGGCTGTAATAATAAAAAACTGTATTTTATAACTACAGATACACTACTAGTAATTATAAAACTATATGAAGCAGCAAACAGTAAGAAACATTAATGAGATTAGTTGTTATACTAAAACTGAATGATTCTAATTTTAAAAAATGGTTTTTCTTTTTTCTACAAAGATATTAGTGAGAGTATAAGATGAAAAAATTATGCAAAACTAAATCAAAGTTTGGCTGGGTATGTAATGAATAAGGCAAGTTATAAAGTTCTCAACAGATAAGTTCTCAGAGAAGATACAGCTATAAAGATTCCTTGTATTTTTGAACTATCCTTTAGCTGCTTAACAGTTCAGTTATTTGAATACAGGATGACTACAATTTACATATTTTGGTTACTTTTTATGAGATAACAGGAAATATTTAAAAAATTATCAAGTTTATTCAATAATTTTTCTGCATATAGTGTATCTTAAAACATTCAATAACACAACACAACATTACAATCTGGAGAGTAGTATATAGTCTCTTTCAAATTATTTTTGCATTGTTGTCTTTCTTTGAACAACACACTTCACACTGTCATGCTGGCCTTTCCTTTTTTCCTATGGGTGGTATAATTTCAGTAAAAAGTTTACCCACTAAGTGTGATGGTGAAGACATCAACGATGGATGTCCTGGTCGATGTTTTGCTACCCTGCATTTTTCAATTATGTGGCCCATTAGACCTAATCTAAATTGTAAAAGACCTGTTGAACTCCCTTGTTTTGAATAATTAACAAAGGAGTTTCATATTGTTTGGTCCATAAGGTGCATAAATATTTTATATCTTTTCCTTACTTTTGGATTACAGGATAGCTTGTTAGATGTTGGTCAACTCTGTCAACAACACTCATAAAATTATTATTATCACTGATCACAACTGGGATTTTTAATGTTTCATTTTTTTCCCAAGTTCCATCATTTCTACATATTATAAGTAGTTGACAATAAGCAGATGTCTTTTTGGTCTTTCCAGTTCATAACACAGACTTTTCCTCTCTGATATGCTAACATTTCTCCCTTTTTCAGTTTTTTCTTTTGCAGATCTTTTGGCACTTCTTTCCATTTCGTATTGTAAAAGAGTATCATTGAGTTCTGCAGAAGTATAAAAATTATATCTAATGTACTTATGTAAGTTTTTACAGAATGAAGCACAAAATTATAGACTGTTTTTCACAAATAAAATAAACATGAATTAGTAAAAGAAAATAACTGGAACTTATTATTAGATTTCACCAGAAACAAACATCAAAAGCAAATACAATGTTCTAAATAAAAAAGTATTTTAAAAAATACTATGAAACAAATGAACAAATATAACTCCTGCAAAGAAGAATACACTGGTTGAAATGACCCTTGCCTAGAGATGCTTGGGATAGTCAGCAGGTAAACAAACACTGCCTGAGTGATTCTTAGGGTACACTGTTATGTGTTTAAGATTTGGAAGGAAAAGGTATTTTTGAAGTTTTTTTTTTTAAGTAAAAAGTAATTTAAAGTTAAAAGTTCTGATTACCTGCAACTTGCTTTTAATTAAGCAGAAAATAAGGCAGGTTAATGATAAACATACGTATATGGAAACCCGAGTATAATAAAATGTTAATCATTGAATCTAAGTTGCGGCAAGCATTCAGGTACTCACTGTAAAATTCTTTCGTATTTTCTGCTTATTGAACAATTTTCATTATAAAACACCTATACCAGAGACATTTCAAAGGACAGTGTCAATAAATTTGCTGAGCATTCCAGCAGCTTTTAGAGTGGCACAAAGATAATAAGGTAGTTGAATTTTATGAAAATAAATAGTTGAAGTATAGGATATGTACAGCATTCTGTTTTTGAAATGTTTTGTATCTACTAAGCAGAATTATAGAATCACAGACCCAGATATATATAGCCAGTCTCCAGAGATGGTCTCTCTCCCGAATGAACCACATCTAGCAGTAGCTATGCCCTTCGTCCACTCCTTTGAATCTCAGCTAACTCTGTGACTTAATTTTTGAATACAGGTTGTATAATATCCAAGATGAAATGTAAATAAGCCTTGCAGAGTCTGAGGGTTTAATTTTCTGGAATACTTTCTCCAGGAGTACTGAGTTGCCATTTATGAAGTCCAAATATCCTGAATGATCATGACAGAGAGGCCATATATACATGCTTGGTTTGACAGTCCAAAGCTAAGCCTAGCCTGCCAGCCATTCTGGCCAATGTACCAGACTGTAAATGCAATTCTATGACCTTCATGTTGAATATCACCAAGTGAACTTAGTGAAGAATCTCCCAGCTAAACCCTGCCCAAATTCCTGATGCACAATAATGTGAGACATAGCATGACTATTGTTTTAAGCCAATTTTAAAAAACTAGATTAGGTCAATGAGACATATGTATTAAGCAGTAAGTATTTAGCCCCAAATCTTTATTTTTAAAGTGATCCATTCTCAATGAATTGAAAACTAAAATTTAAAAAAACAAAATAAAAACTCTAAGTTCTAGGTTAAGCAGGTGAGAAGTAAAAGTAAAAGGCTGAAAAGTTGAGAATAAACCCTTTAGCAATAAAAACTAAGCATCATATAACAATCTTTTTACTAAACCATTAAATTTTTACATTTTAGATAATATTTACAAAAGAGTATATGTGATAGATATAATTTTTGCTACCTAAGTTCATAGTGAATACACTGCCTAACATTTTGAAGCTGATCTTTCACCCAAGTTGCTATCTTTAAATAAAGTTAGTAGAGGGACTGGGGATTTAGCTCAGCGGCACAAGTGCCTGCCTGGTATGCACGAGGTCATGAGTTTGATTCCTGGTACCAAAAAAAAAACAAATAGTAAATAAAGTTAATAGAGAACTGACTGATTCTAAATGATTTTGAGCATTTACATTTTCATTAACTTGTTTGTATGTTCTACGTACCATAATATTCAATATAGACAGTAAGGCAAAATTCTATCACTTTATTTTTTATTTTGGGGGGAGGTACCGGGGATCGAACTCACAACCTCCCCGCCTGCCAGGCAGACGCTTATGCCACTGAGCTAAATCCCAGTCCTATTTTTTGAGACAGGGTCTCACTATGCGGTTCATGCTGGCCTTGAACTCACTTTGTAGCCCAGGCTAGTCTCAAACTCACAATGATCCTCCTGCCTCAGCCTCCCAAGTGCTGGGATTAAAGGCGTGTGCCATCACACTCAGCTGCAAAATTCTATTACTACACACACAAAAATCCTACACATTCAGTTTATAAATTATAATGGTGCAAGATAATCTTAAATTTTTATACATAAGTAACACAGTCATCAATATCTTGAAAACTATGCCCTTTGAATATAAATCATTAAAACAAAAAAAAATCTTGAAAACTAGTTTTAGGAAAATGCAAAAGCACCTTTTAATCAGCTGTAAAACATGAAAAACTGTTGTATGTTTTCTAAACATGAAAATTTAGAAGGTACTGTATTAAATTAGCGTCCTTCATTTTTTCATGGAGTTAAAATCATCAACCTATTCCTGTCTTCTAGTTAAAGCAGGAAAGTAAGATTCATAAGTCTGTTGAGAAGAAAAAAAATGAAAAACTAGGCCAACTTAAAGTTGAAGCACCCATTTATAATCTGAACACTCATGTAAGTAGTATATAAAAGTATCAACTGCAAAGATTCGATTCCTGCAGATTAAAAAAGTACCAGAAGTTTTAAACTTTAATGTAGCTCCATTTATCTTTTATTTGTCCTTTATAATTAGTCCAACAGAAGATTGGGAGAGACGAATCTCTCACTCAGAATTCTAAATAAAGTATGACGATACACTGCATTCAAGAAGGTAAAATGTAACTCTCTACTCCTTAAGTGTGAGATGTCAATATGACTTCTCCCTAATGTATGAAATAGGGGTGGGAAAAGTAACTTTATGAAAGAAAAACCTGACAAACACTACTTTAGCAGAGTAATCAAGGATAATCTTACTAAGTCAGGGTGAGCACACACACCTCTTTTGATATAATGTGATGAGAATGGCATTTTATGACCTTCCTCCCTCAAACCTACAAGCCCAGACTAATTTAGACTAATTACGAAAAGAAAAAAAAAATCAGATAAATTCCAACTGAAGGACAGTCTACGGAATACCTGACAAGTTTCAAAGATGTCAGTTATCAAAAACAAGGAAAATCTGAGATAACTGTCACAGCCAAGAAAGAGCCTAAGAACATATGACAAATGAATAGAATCCTAGAACAAAAAGGTACTAGGTAAAATCTAAGGAAACGGAGCGCAGCTCGTAACACAGCATGTGTAAGGCTTTGAGTTTAATCCTCAGCATCAAAAACAAAAAGTCAAACAAACAAAACACATGATGAAATAGTAAAAAGCTTATAAAGTACGTGTGAAGCAAGTCTTTCCAATTAAAAGGGCTAATCAAGGTTATATTACTTTATCTTCATCTATAAAATGAAAAGAATATGTGCACATCACAAGACTAGTCAAAATTAGATCAAGAGTATCTGCTTTATAAACTAAAACTCTATACAGATGTTAATCAATATAAAGAGAAATACAGTATGTTCTCTTGAAAAAAGATGGATGTTGAAGGGAAGTTAAAAGTATTCTTTGTGGTACCTGTGTAAAAGTAAAAACGGGAAAAAAGTGAATGCAAATGAACTAAAAATTACTTCATGTTTTGAAACCTTAACCCTCACCTCCACTACGTAAGGCCTTAAGTTTACAAATAATTGCTTTAGGTACCATCATAATATTAAGTGATTATGGTTTTTGTTTTGTTTTGAGTACTAGGGCTTCAATCCTGGATGTTCACGTTGAAGTACACCCCCAGACCTTTTAAAATTTTCTGTTTTGAGACAGGGTCTTACTAAGTTGCCCAGGTTGGGATCTACCTTGTAATTCTCTTGCCTCATCCTCCCAGTATAGTGGAACCAGAATATGTGTGCCACCATACCTGGCTGGTTTTTTATTTATTTATTTATTTATTTATTTGGTAGTTTCTTGTTAGTTTTGTAGTAAGATCATAATAAAGATATATGCTTTAATTATTAAGAAAAAAAAGTAAAACTACATTGTAGTATTACTACACAAGCCAGGATTGGTAGTTATTTTTGGAGGGAAGAGTTTGTGCTTGGGATGGGAATATGTAGTTTTTGGAACCACTGACAAAGTTCTATTTGTTTTTCGGGATTGTGGTCGTAAGAATTATTTGTAGGAAAATGGATGCACCTTGAGACCATAATTTTAAGTGAAATAAATCAGACACGCAAGGTTAAATATCACTTGGTTTCTCTTATACAAGAAACCCAAAGTATAAATAAACAGCAAAATAAAAAATAGATAATAGCAATAAGGAGACAGATTTTTTTCTCAAAGGAAAGGGGGACCAAGAGATGGAGGGGAGAGGGGAAAGAGAAGAGAAAGAGAATGAAAAAAGGAGTCAAGACTGGGCCAGGGATATAGCTCAGCAGCATATTCGCATGCCTGGCAAGTACAAGGTCCTGAGTTTGAATCCCAGTACCAAAAAAAAAGGTCAAGATGTGTTATGTAAACGGACCAACTCCATACAAGGAATGTAAACATGATGTATAACAAACATGTACTAATAAAAAATTAATCTGAAAAAAAAAAGAATGTCCATACCACAGTAACTAAGCTGTACATTTGTTTTATGTAGTTTTCTGTATCTGTAAAGAAAATATTCAGACATTACAAATGCAAAAAAACTTAAGTACAAATCTCAGTTCTTTGATTATAAACCTACAAACAAAATCTAAATCTTTTTTAAAAAATTGGTTCTTGAGCCAGGCATGGTGGCACACGCCTTTAATCCCAGCACTTGGGAGGCTGAGGTAGGAGGAGTGTTGTGAGTTAGAGGCCCGGCTTAGGCTACAACGTGAGCGCAAGGCCGGCCTGAGCTACATAGTGCGACCCTGCCTCAAAAAAACTAGGGCCAGGAGTTTGGCTTAGTGGCTTAAGTCTGGCAGGTGCGAGGTTGTGAGTTCGATCCCTGGCGCTGCGGGAAAAAAAAAAAAAATTGGCCTCTTAATATCATGAGGCAAAATTACTTAGGTTTCAAAGCAGGTATGAAATGAAAATAAAAAAGTTTTTCTCAAAATCTGAATACTCACTCTACTATCTACTAACCTTAGATACTTAAGCAAATCACCATCCTCTCTATTCAGAACATACAATATCTCCCTCAGAACATAAAAGATCTCCCTCCCAGGGTGACTAAGAAGAATAAATAAGAGAGGTTCATAGACATGGATTGAAAACCAAGGTGGCAAACAAATGTAATTTCTACCTGTTCACTCAAAAAGAGAGAAAACAGAAAACCTCAGTTGCTGCCACAAAGCAGACTCTTACATGCTGATGTCTGCCTTTCAGTGAGTATTAATGCTCATTTTCAGTGGACTCTCCATTACCAATCTATATATACTGCAACCCTCAAGTGAAGTGAAAACTCCCTACAAATAAGATAATTATAGATCAAATATAATAGTCTAAACACAGAACAATTAGGTACTCATAGGAAAGCACAGGTGAATTAACATTTTTTATTACACAAAATTCAGAAAAAAGTCTTTTTTCTTTTTTTCAAACTTCACTCTGAGAACTGAGCCGGGACCAGAAAGTGAGCAGAAAAAGGGCCCTATGCCAGTCAAAAATAAATCTATAAAGTACTAATGTAAGAAAACCACTCATTTTCAGGAAAGTTCCTCTGGCTCTCAAAACTTGCACCTTAACTGAATTTATAAGGACTGTGTCCAAACCAAACCTAGTTTTCCAACTTACAGAAAATAAAAAAGCAACAAATCAAAAGTGGTCAGGTAGCCGGGCACGGTGGCGCACGGCTTTAATCCCAGCACTCGGGAGGCTGAGGTAGGAGAAGCGTTGTTGAGTTCGAGGCCGGCTTGGGCTACAACACGAGCGCAAGGCTGGCCTGAGCTACATAGTGCAACCCTGCCTCAAAAAACCAGGGCTGAGAGTTTGGCTCAGTGACTTAAGTGCCTGCCCTGGCAGGTGCAAGGTTGTGAGTTCAATCCCCAGTGCTGGGGGGGGAGGGGGGAGGGGGGAGTGGTCAGGTGAAGCTTGTGAGGCAAGCAAGAAACTTGACAACTCACCAGTATAAACAAAAGAGAAGTTACAGACCTTAGGATACAATGCAGTTCAGTCTCTTTTGGAATATTACATTTTAAAGATTACTTAGGAGAAAATTACTTATATCTAATGTTATTGCATAAAGTTATATTGGAGACTGCATGTATCTATGAATACACTTGTACATATACTTATAAAAACTGTGTGTGAAAATTAGTTACGTAAAATTACAAATGATAACATCAGATGGAGGAACTACTATACACCCAACTCAAAACCAATTAATTTCATTTTAAAATGTAACACAATTGTGCTGACATCTCCCCACTATTTTTCCATAAGTATACTAAAAAACATCAAAAATGTGTGGTCTCATCATCTTTTCTTTTTTTTTAAATGACCAGTGAACTAAGAATGATTTTTTAAAAACTCTCCCCTTCCCCAGACAGGGTCTTACTATGTGGTTCAGGTTGGCTTTGACCTCACTAGGTAGCCCAGGCAGGCAGTGAACCCGTGATCCTTCTGTCACTTGTGCTGGGATTACAGGTGTTTGCCATTATGCCTGGCTGATTTTTTAAAACATATTTAAATAGCCAAAAAACAAATTCAAAGAACAGTATTTTAGAATCCATGAAAATTATTAAATTCTGTGTCCACAAAAAAGTTTTGTCAAAACACATCCTCATCTATTCTTTTTAGGTATTGTCTATACCTGTCTAAGCAGCAGAATAAAGTAGTTTCACCAGAGACTATGTGGCCCACAAAGTCTAAAATACTTATCACTTGAATCTTTACAGAAAAAGTTGGCCAACGCCTGCCATAAAGCACAGTCCCAGGCATTGAAATCAAACCAACCTGGATTCAAAACATCTGTGCCACTAAAAGGTTATATTACTTATACCAAAGTCAAAAAGTTGCTCTAAAAAACCAGATTTCCAATTTTTTTAACAAAAAGATAGTATTTATATTATAAAGGCATTACACATATATGAAGTGCCTAGTACTATGCCTAATATGTAGTAAGCTCTAAATATTAGGTGTTACTTATCACTACTACCATTACGTTACTATAGTTTTAGGACAATCTTTAGAACTGTTGGGTCTAGAACTTCTCACAATGCATATGACTAAGAGCATATATATCATCTTTTCTCTGTTCTGGTTCCACCACCATCCCCATTCACACAACGGCAACTCACGCTAAAACATGCAGAAAAGGCCTCTTAAACAGAAGGTGTCAATAAAGCTAGAACTATACGTACATATGTAACATACATCATTAATATTAATCCGTGATTCTAGACTTTATAACCATACTTTGTATAATTTCATATCATCTACTGTATTGCAAATAAAATCTACACATAGTTCATGTGAATCCTGTTACATTAATAACTTCTAGGTACATCAAGACATTTGGTTTGCTTAATAATTGTCTTAGTTACTTTTACTCGTTGCCGAGACAAAATACCTGACACCCAAAATTAGGGAAGGAAAGGCTTATTCTTACAGTTTCCCGGGAGTTTTAGTCCATACTTAAGTTGGCTCTAAGATAGCATAGCGTGGCGTGCTTGCTGTTCATGGCAGCTGCAAGCAGCAAGGCGTGCTGGCAAGAGAAAGGAAGGAAATGCGAGAGGAAGACCCGCCTTCCCTTATACTGTATCTTAGCTCCACCCCTGGGCGTGTGCAATGCTCACACTGCTAATCCCAGTGCTGGACGACAAACTGAATACAAGCACTAGACTCCCTCAGCCCCATCAAAAGTATGTGAGGACTTGGGGGTACATAGCATACCCTATACATTCCACCCCTGGACCCCCAAGGACTCATGTACATTCTTAATACAAAAGACATTTAGTCTATCTCTAAGAGTTGTCAAAGTCCTAACAGTTTCAGCATTACTGAAATGTCCAAATCCCAAATCTCTTTTGAGATCTATGGCAAACTCTTAACTGTAACCCCCTGTACAAATGAAAACAAGGTTAAGCACTTTCAACATATAAAGGCACAAGATAAACATTACCATTCCAAAAGTTACAAACAGGGGAATACAAAGCATTGGAACCAAAGCAAGTCCAAAATCCAGCAGGGCAAACATTAAGTCTTGGAGTTCTCCGCTCAGCATCTGAAGCAATCTGGTTACTAGCTCCAATAGGCTTGAGTGACTCCAGCCCTGCGGCACCTTCCATAGCTTTCCTTGGATGATCCACGTTCCTTGGCTTCACCCTTACATCTTTACACATTGCTCTCTGCAGGTGAGGCAGAAGCTCCGTTAGCCTTTTCTTGTACTTAAAACCAGTGACACATGGATGCCGCCAAGGTTTGCTGCAGGCTGGAGCAGTAGCCATGCTTTCCACTCTCTTGGTTGTAGGGGTCGAATGCCTGGATCGCTGAGCTCTCTGAACCTGACTGTGAAGAACAGCTTCTCTACGCCGCCATTCTGGAATGTGGCGTGGCCGCCTCCATTTTGGGACATGGCGTGGCCTCTGTCACCACTCTGGGACAGGGCACTCTGTGGCTTTTTGTCGCCACTCCGGGACAGGGCACTCTGCAGCTTTTTCCTCTGAGCAAACTCTTTCACTTTTGAAGGCCTGAGGCTGCAAAGGCTGGAGGCCCACTGGTTCCCGGGATGCCCCCAGGCCATCTCTTTTTTTTTTTTTTGGTTCCTTCTCAGCAATCAAGGTCTCAGCTCCATCTTTAAAGTCCACAGTTTTTTGGCCAAACTCACAAGGTTTTAAATCACCATGCTGGGCTCCTTGCTCTTTATCTACAACATAAACCTGGCTAAGAGCCCCCAACAAAAGCCAGGCCACCATTTCAACACTAGATTGCCTGGAAATTGCTCTCTGTAGAGAAATTAGTCCTTTGCCCTTAATCTCAGTCTCAGGCAAAGTCTCCGGGCATGGGCAGAATGAAGACAAACTTTCTGCCAAGCCGTAACACACATCGTGTGGAGTCCAACACCAAATGTCGTTCTTTTTCTCAGCAGAAACCTTCCAAACCTGGTGTTTACCAGCAGGCTTTTTATCAGCCTTCTGGTCTCCTGAGCTCTGACCAGAATCTCCCATACAAAACAGCCTATGCCGTTACAGTTCTATGCATGTAGGCGACATCTCCGAACCTTTCCAAACTTTCCCCGCAAGCCATTTCCAAAGGTTCTCGAACCACATGGTCAGGAATAGTCACAGAACGACCCCACTCCTGGTACCAAATTCTGTCTTAGTTACTTTTCACTCGTTGTCCAGACAAAATACCTGATGCCCAAAATTAGGGAAGGAAAGGTTTATTCTTACAGTTTCTCGGGAGTTTCAGTCCATTAGTTGGCTCCAAGACAGCATGGGGTGGCAGGGCTACCATTCATAGTGGCTGCAAGCCACAAGGCATGCTCGCAAGAGAGAGAGGAGGCGGAAGCGGAAGCGAACAAGAGGAAGACCCGCCTTCCCTTACATTGCATGTCAGCTCCACCCCTGGGCGGGCACAGCACTCACATTGCCAGACAATAAACCAATAACAAACCAATAACTCAGCCCCATCAAAAGTATGTGAGAACTTGGGGGTACATAGCATACCCTATACAATAGTCAAACCAAATTTATTCAAGTTCAGAAAAACTACATCCATACTCATGTGTGTTATGGATTCAAAACGTTTTTACATCAGATCCTAGCTACTACCAAGGCTGAGGCAAGAAAAATGCTTGAGTGCAGAGTTCAAGATCAAAACACATTTCAGTACCACCAAACAAAAGTGGGCTACCTATATAGGCAGCAAAAAACTATGAGAGATGAAGAAAAACAAAATAAATATACTTTTAAATATTTACCTTATTGAAAGTATTACCTTCTCAGTTTTTTTTTTGTTTTTTTTTTTGTTTTTTTTTTTTTCAGCACTGGGGATTGAACTCACAACCTCGCTGCATAAGCCGCTGAGCCAAACTCCCAGCCCTGGTTTTTTTTTTTGAGACGGGGTCGCACTGTGTAGCTCAGGCTGGCCTTGCACTCGTGTTGTAGCCCAAGCTGGCCTCGAACTCACAACGCTCCTCCTACCTCAGCCTCCTGAATGCTGGGATTAAAAGCGTGTGCCACCATGCCCGGCTTCTCAGTTTTATTTCTAGTTGACAAATAATTTTATATATGTATGGGGTACAACGTGATGTTCTGATATACATATACATTATGTAATGATCAAATCAGGCCAATTAATATATAATATATCCATCACCTCATACTTAAATCTTTGTGGTGAGAACACTTATCATCTGTTTCAACTATTAGGAGACATATTAGATTTTATTATAAACTACATTTAGTCACTATGCCACACAACAGTTACCAGAACCCACTCATAAATAACTGAAACTCTATCTTTCAACCAAATTCTTTCCCTCTCTCAGTTCTCCATCTCCAAGTCTCTGGTACCCATCATTCTCCTCTCTGCTGCAAACAGTTTGATGTGGTATTTGTCTCTCTGTGCCTGGCTCATTTTATCTAGGCACAATATCCTCTAGGTTCATCTATGTTGTCACATATTACAAGATTTTCTCCCTTTTGAAAATTTAATAGTATTTCTGTATGTATATGTGTGTGTACACATTTTAAAAATCTATTCATCTGTTAATGGGCACTTCAGTTGTTTCCATATCTTGGCTACTGTGAATAATGCTGCATGAACATGGGAGCACAGACATCCCTTTGACATACTGATTTCCATTCCTTCAAATACATACCCGGAAGTGGGATTTGCTGAATCACAGAAAGTGTTACATCACACAACACAAGTTGTATTAAGTTTTAAAAAAAGGTTTTATGGTCTTAAATTTAACTTCACAAATCAGGTTAAAAACTGATATAGACTATGTGACTCTGAGCAAGTGATTTAACCTAAGCCCTAGCGCCATCATTTATAAGACACAGATAACAGTACTAATGCTTTACAGCTTTAAGAACTGAATCAATAAACGTAAAGAACCTGGGAAAAAATCTAGCACACTGGGGCTCCGTAAATGTTTTAATTATATATTTAACTAACAGCCAGATTTTGATGTGAATACACAGTTCTCATGCAGCTAACAATTTGAAAATTAGCATAACTCAAAAATTCAACTAGCTGTATTGGTGGAAATTAGAATACAGGCATGTTGCCCTTAAAAGGATTTAAAACGGGTGTGGTGGCACACAACCACAGACCTAGCTCCTACAGAGGCTAAGGCAGGAGGACTGCTTGAGTGCAGAGTTCAAGATCAAAGCTTATGTCAGTACCACCAAAAACCAAAAAATAAAACAAAAAAAGCACTTAAAATTCCTATTCATTGTCATATTGTTGTTGCAGAGTCACTTAGTCAGATACACTTTGCTTCATTTCACTCCTAGGAGAATATACCAGGTAATCTGTGGAGAACACAGGAGATTGAAAAACCTGGAATAAATTATACTATAGGTGGGCCATCATTTCTTGCTGGTTTTTCTTCCTCTCCCTTTGCTCTCTCATGCAAGGAACTGGAAATTTCAGCCCTTTATTTTATGTGCTATATTCTCCCATTAAACATTCAATAAAAGACAAGCACAATGCTATCACAGAAGTGTCTGCATAAACTTTAAAAACCACCAAAAAAGACTTAAAACATTCCTTTACAAATGAATTTAAGATTGTTATGATGTTTAGCACTAAACCGTTGAACTTCAGGTTTATTGTCTCTGCAAAAGAAATATGAGTCTGAATTAGTGCCACAATTTCTGAAACTATCTCTATAGCTACAAAAAGAGAGTTCAAGCTTAAAAGATTGCTTCCGATCACAGTGACCAGCAAATCAAAATTCAGTAAATATTCAGTTGGGCATCATGGTACACACTTGCAATCCCAGCATTCTGGGAGATTGAGTGAGGCAGGAGGATTACAAGTTCCAGCCTGGTCTGGGCAACTTAGGAGACCCTGTCTCAAAATAAAAAATGTAAATAAAGTGCTGGGAAGTGACTCAGTACACAGGTTAAAACCAAAACATAAACAAAACAAGAACAAAAACCCCACAATAAATAGTGAATGACTTAAACTGTCCCAACAACCACAACATAACATTTACCTATGCAAGCTTTTACACCAAATTCACAGAAACATACTATCTACAGTTAACAGGCTGAATATATAGCAAAGACCAGAAGTAATTCTTTTCCTTACCAAGGTCTCTACACTGCTGATACTTCTAAATCTTAGCCATCTCATTTACATAGCCGCTGTTCATCTCATTAAGGAGCAATACCATGTCAAAAAATTTTTGAGAACTACACAAAAGATGATCCATGTAATACCATCACCTCAAAACAAATGGTCTCCTTCTACGTTTCCACCATAACACATACAGATCACTTTTGTTTCCCTGACACATCTGACTAGTAAATGATAGACCTCATTTTCTGGAAATTGTGGTTCCTGTTTGTTTCTACCCATCTCCCTTCCAATAAGTTGCTTTCTTTTCCCATCTTCTTCACCATATATGTTCTTGGCAATGTTTCTTTTTTTTTTAACAAATAAACATTTCTAGATCTTTACTGACTCTCACTCCACTTGTCTGTCCTAACTGAAACCAGACTTCTCCCAGGACATCACTTCCATTCCAAGTGAGAGTCAAAGTGGCAGTTGGTCTTTTTTTCCTACATTCATATAGCAAATTGAGAGCTATCAGTATTTTCTACTTTCTTGCTATTGTGGCACATATACAATTATTTCAAAATTCTATTAAAACCTTCTTCCTTGGAACTCGTCGTTATCATCAACTGATTTCTCAGTCACTCCCTCATTTAACATTAAAGTTTTAACACTGGACTTACTACCTAACAAGCCTTTCTAGCAATCATCAGCCTGTGACTTCCAGATGCATGTGAACGTCTTAGCTGTTGTGCTCTCGAGGAGTGAAAAATACTCAACTACAATGGCATTTACCACACAACTGAATAATCTGCTTCCGAGACCACACAACTCATTACCCAGAACAATTACTCATCGGAAGACTTAAAACTCATTATCTTGGGGAACCACAATCTCCTACCTTTCATGTCTTTTATTCTTTTTTCCCAACACACTTTAATCTTTGCCTTCTTGGAAATTTCTGTATTCATTAACCTCTATTTCTCCTAACCTATCAGACTCATCATGGGTTTAAATCAGTTCCCTCTCTAGCCTAGACCACCAAGACACATCATTTTAAACTTACTGCAATACTGTCAATTTTTTGGTTCCAGATTCTTCTCATACTACTCTCCTTTCTCAAGTCCTGTGCCCCCACCTCGATGCTAGCATAATCCTATTCTTAAACCAGACTTTTCCTATTCTTACACCATAGCTGAAGTAGGTATAGGGAACAGAGAAGAGAGGGAAGAAGGATATGAATGAGCATACATGCACAACAGAAGCCACCATAAAAATCAACCCATTATTATCAAACTCATTTTGAAATCTCTACACTTCCCAAATGAACTCAACACCTATTAGTCTCAGTAACTTGTAAATCATCCTTATTTCTCTTCCAGCTTTGAACTTCACTACCTCTGTCTCATATTTATTCTTAAAATAATGTCCTCACTTTTTCTCTCAAAGAGAAAACAGACTTCAGGTAGAATACCCTTCCCCAAATTAGCATTCTTACATCCTAGCCAACCAACTCATTAAAACATGGTTTCAACACTAATCCCTTTCCCAGTGCTTTTAGTGTATCCTTTGTACTATCTGTAGAGACCTAACCTTGATCTTAAATGTTCTTACTCTTGCTTTTGACCTAATTACTGGTCCTCTGCCTCAGGATATAAAAAGTTCGTATCTATTAACTAAAAGAAAACTATGTAAAAATTTTTTCATGTAAATTTTAAGTCAGACTCCTTTTTTCCTCCCACAAGAAGCTCTGATACAGGCTACAGCTTGTTTTGACTTTTTCATTTTGTGTTCACCACCTGCCCTGTAGGAAATTAAGTCACTAATAATGTAATTTAGATCTCGCAACAACCCTATGAACTAAGTATTTATAACATCACCAGTTTACAAATGAGTACTGAAAGATTAAACACTGTAATTTATCCAAACACACAAACTAGGAATTGCAGAAGCTAGGATGAATACCCAGGCATTATAGCACATATATTATTCCTCTAATTCTGTCTTACAAATCCTGGCTAAAGAAGTCCAGAAAGAAAGGAAGGCACATCTTGAATTATTTTCAGAAGTATAATCTTTGTCAGTAGCTAATGACACACACCTAAAAGCTTAACTGGTTTCTTCTTAAGTGCCACTAAATAATTATTTTCAAACATTTTTGAAGATGAAATTTTTACTAAAATAATTTCCTAGATGTTTAAAATTATTCATTGACTAGATCTACAATTTACATTGAGTCACACATCTCTTTTCTACAGACTCCTGTTTTTAACTTACTGATAGTTTCATTTATAAAAAAAAATCAGTTATTTAGTTAGGTATATCTTACGTCTATCTTTGCAAACAACTCTAATTACCTGCTTGCAACAGATGACTTGAGATTTTTACTGCCTTTGGGGGTGTCTTGGTCACCTTTCTTGTAGCTGGAACAAAACACCCAACACCCACAACTTAAAGGACAAAAGGTTTATTTGGGGTCACAGTTTGTAGAGTTTATAGTCAACTGGCTCGTAGGCAGAGCAGCATGGCACATGGGCATGGCAGAGGAAAAGCTGCTCACCTTATGGGGATCACGAAGCAGAGAGAATCAAGGGAGGAGCTGGGAAGAGAGATAAATCCTTCCAGGCCACACCTCCAGTGACTCTCTCCTCCAACCCGACCCTGCCTCCCAACAGCAAGTGAGCTGCATAACCCAATCACCTTCCAAATGAGGCTTTGGGGGCCATTTATAACAGGGAGGTTCTTTTTCTTTACTATCATCAACTTTTCTATTAAGTTAAAACAAAAACTGGCCAGGTATGGTGACGTACACCTGTAATTCCAGCACTTGGGAGGCCAAGGCAGGAGAATCACTATGAATTGGAGGCCAGTTCGAACTACCCAGTGAGTTCAGTGGTAGCCTGGACTACATAGTGAGACACTGTCTCAAAAACCTGAGCTACACAGTGCAACCCTGCCTCAAAAAACCAGGGCTGGAAGTTTGGCTCAGCGGCTTACGTGCCTGTCAGGCAGGTGTGGGGTTGTCAGCTCGATCCCCAGTGCCACCAAAAAAAAAAAAAAAATATATATATATATATATATATAAAATTAACTAAATAAACAGACAAATTTCCTTAACATTTAGATTCCTCAAACATGACTGCTTTTGTCATGAAGTTTACACGTTCTTCTAAAGCCTACAAAAATAGTGCATAAATAAGTAAAATTTAATTTTTCAAAATGAGGAAGAACCCATGTACTAATCTCATATTACACAGATGAAGAATGAGACTTCTCTTGCCTTTCTCACAGAGGGAGGGGCAGGATAGAAGCAGAGGTGGTAACTGTATTAGGTAGTAAACTCTTCTAGTTTCTGTTCCACAAACTCATGCCTGGGGGGGGGGGGGGCGCGCCGGGGAGAGCAGGGAACTAATTTGATGAGTCAGCATTCAAAGTTTTCTTTGGATCTCATCTTTAACAAGGAGAAATAAAATGATTACATATAAAATGGGGCCATCTCTCTCTTTCCTGCTCTGCGTCTTCCCTAGACTTCTTGTTAGCTTTTGAAGGCAGGTTTGTAATCTCACTAGCTGCCAGATCAAGTGTATTTTAGAGCAGGCATGACAGACTCAACTGTATCCATAAGCAAATCCCACAGTCTAGATCTGTTAGTGATTGTACCAGACTCTTACCTTGTCCTTAGACTCACACTGTGTTCCCCAATTCTGCTTTTACCAAAGTCTAAATTTTAGAAAGAGAGAGTAACATTTGCCTTATGCTGCATCCATTATTTGTCTAAAGTTCAATAACAATACTATGCTGAATTAAGCACATATTAAATGGCAGTCTTTTACATATTCTTTTAATCCTGATCTTGCAAGGTAAATATTCTTATTTAAGTTCGTTAACAAGTAATATATGAATTCACTCATTAATGATTAACACTTGGTATAATAAAAGACTGGAGAAAAAAAAAAACTCCAATAACCTGATGCTCCATTTCCGTCCAGGCTTCCTGTAGTAAATATGTTATGTTGCAATAAAGCTCCTTGAAAAATGAGTCATCTTGAACCAAACATAATCAGCGAGATAATGATTAACCAAATACTGGCACAAATCCTAACAGAACAATATAATTAAAATTCAGCCTCTTAAAAGATATCTCATATTTAATGCTAGTATCTCAGAAACATATGCTAATCATTAGGTTTATGTAATATATCTATACCTTGCCACAAGCATATGTCTGTTTAAAATGTTGTCTTTAATTTTATATGTGTCCTTTTATACCCACAAACAATCATATATATACCCTAACAATAAATGGACTTTATAGTGCCAGGCCTGTATTTCCCACTCAATACAAAACTCCGTAAAATTATTTCCTAATGTTTAAGAAAACTAATGTATTTGTTTTAGCACTCTAAGCATAATGCATTAGGTACTATATTACTATGCATAGTATATCTTTAAAATGTCAAAAATGTACTGTCTTTCATACCAAATCATGTAGGGCATATGCTATTATTCAGTAGCACAATGGAGTTATCCTGTGCTTTCTTACTTTAGAACAATGATACTAAAAACAGGTGTAAGAGGAATACATTCCATGGCTACAAAGCCAGGTTAAGCTAAGCCGTCCAGAATAATCATGTCAGAATAATTCTGACATCAAAAGCAGTTTTTGCAACCAATAAACTGCCTAACCACGTACAACCTGGTAACCATGGATAAGTCATAACTACTTAGAAAAACCTAATAATTACATAGTGCAATACTCAAAAATTAACTGGGAAAGAAAATCTTTAACAAAGTGTTATTAATTATATGTAAAGATTCTGTTGACATGCAACAAAAAATGAACTTTAACCCTTATCACAGATCTAAAAGTAAAAGTACTACTAGGCTTAAGGAACAAATGATAAGACTACATTAAAATTAAAAATCCTTACTGTATTGGGTGATACTATGTACCCCCAAGTCCTCATATACTTTTGATGGGGCTGAATCTGGTGCTTGTGAATGGTTTGTTGTCTAGCACTGGGATTAATGATGTGAGTGCTGCACCCACCCAGAGGTGGAGCTGAGATACAGTGTAAGGGAGGCGGGTCTTCCCCTCTGTTGCGCTTGCACCCGCACACTCACTCTCGCTTGCTCTCTCTCTCTCTCTCTCTCTCTCTCGCGCGCGCGCGCGCGCGCCAGAGTGCCTTGTGGTTGCGGTGGCCATGAACGGCAGCCCCACCACACCATGCTGCCTTGGAGCCAACTAAGTATGGACTAAAACTCCTGAGAAACTTAAGAAATAAACCTTTCTTTCCCTAATTTTGGGAATCAGGTATTCTGTCTCAGCAACGAGCAAAAAGTAACTAAGACACTCAATTAAAAGATAACTAAGTGCTATAGTGTGGTCAGATGACCCCCACTTAAGACTCATGTAATCATGGACGGGGCTGAACCTGCTATTCGCAATTGGTTTGCTGTCTAGCACTAGGATTGGTGATAAGAGTATTGCACCCGCTGAGGGGTGGAGCTGACATAAACTGTAAAGGCGGGAAGAAGGTGCATCTTCCCTCTCTTGTGGGCTTGCACCTTGCTGTTTTGTAGCTGCCATGAACAGCTGCCCCATCCCTGCCACGCTATGCTGCCCTGTATTCAGCTGAGTATAGACTGAAACCTCCAAGAACTGTAAGAAATAAACCTTTCCTTCCCTAATTTTGGGTGTCAGGTGTTTTGTCTCAGCAATGAGAAAAAAGTAACCAAGACATTAAGTAAGAGACAATGTGGAAGAAAAATAGACACAGCATATATAACTGTCAAAGGATTTGGATCCTTAATGCCCAAGTTCTACAAATTGACAATAAAAATATAAAAACCCAGAGGGAAAAAATCAAGTGAAAAACAAATTCAAAAAATACAAATAAGCCGGGCGTGGTGGCGCACGCCTTTAATCCCAGCACTCGGGAGACTGAGGTAGGAGGAGCATTGTGAGTTTGAGGCCAGCTTGGGCTACAACACGAGCGCCCAAGGCCGGCCTGAGCTACATAGTGCAACCCTGCCTCAAAAAAACCAGGGCAGGGAGTTTGGCTCAATGGCTTAAGCGCCTGCCCTGGCAGGTGTGAGGTTGGGAGTTCAATCCCCAGTGCTGCAAAAAAAAAAAAAAAAAAAAAGATACAAATATATTTTGTCTAATCTTATTTAGAAGGACTTCACTAAACATTAAAAAATAATGCCAGTATTAAGTAAATCAATAGCATGAGAATTGAATTTATGACAAGTATCTTTTTGTATGTATTCTGTAAAGTTAATGGATTATAAATGATTTAAAAGGAGCAAAATGTAAAATCACCCTAAGAATGGTAGAAGGGAAATTCTACAACATCTGACAATAAAGTAACGTCAACACATTTAAAAATAAGAAATGAGGATCAGGGATATAGCACAGCAGCACAGTGCCTGCCTAAGTTTGATTTCAATACGGCGGGGTGGGGGGGGTATAATGATTGAACAAACAACAAAGGTGAAAACTGTAAGACAAAATGTATTGTACCTTTAAGAAATCTCAGAAATGAAAAGGCCAGAACTTAGAAAGAATTTAAAGCATTTTGGTTGTCATTATAGCATTAGATTGGATTTGACCGTAAGAAATAAAATAGCAAAAGCAAATTTTTCCAGTCAGTCTAAACAATTACATAGCAGACATAATTGCAAATGTTTTTCTTTTATTCTCCACCTCAAAACCTTCTTTTATTAATTTGCCTTCAATAGAATAAAGCATATGCACATTGTATACTATTTACCAGGCAGCATATTATGCTGAACTAAATACTAATGTTTAGCCAAATGTAGCCAATCAGCCAATACATTAATTTCCATAGCCTCCAAATCCATATTCTCTAGTGTTGCCAAGTCTGCAAAGCAGTTTTATGACTGTTGAATATCAACTATCATTCCTCCAGATTAGTAAAACCCTGAATGCTTTTTACAGACGCACCAAGAACCCCAAGTTTCTAGATAAGGACTGGAGAAAACTGAAAATGCTGTTAGTACAATCAGTTACTGTATTCTGATGACTAAGAGACAGAAGCAACCGCTTCATTTCTCACAGCCTTTCTGAGTTTTTGAATTCCAGTAGAAGTCAGTCATTCTTACAACTCACATTTTAATGCCTGAAGCTTTCAAATGTTCCTCACCTATTTTTCATCTGCCTTAATGTTGCTATAAAAATGACAGATGACCAAGACCTCAGCCATAAAATGTTCCAGTATTTAAGATCTAGACAAGTGAGATGGCAAACCTTCTAGAGCTTTCAGTGATACAAAGAGCTGCCACAGCATGCATGCCATAGGTTTGTCACCACTGATCTAGACTGTTCAGAGGATGACTTTAAAAGGAAAAGAGAAAGGGGAGCCTGAGGCAGGAGGATCCCAAGTTTGAGATCAACCTGGACTGCTCTGAGGCTTGCCTGGGCTACACAGCAAAATTCTGTCTCAAAACATCAAAAAAACAAAGAGAACAGACTAGAACAGAGGGGAAGGGAATGAAGAAAAAAGTAACTCACCAAAGTACAAGAATCAGACTTAGCCAGGTGTGGTGGTGCATGCCTTTAATCCCCGCACTCGGGAGGCTGAGGCAGGAGGATCACTGTGAGTTCAAAACCAGCCTGGGCTACAAAATGAGTTCAAAGCCAGCCTGAACTGCACAGTGAGACCTGTCTCAAAAAATAGGGCCAGGGATTTAGCTCAGTGGCGTAAGCGCCGGCTGGTTGTGAGTTCAATCCCTGGTACAAAAAAAAAAAAAAAAAAAAAAAATCAGACTCAGAAAAACAACACTGAAAACTTGGAAATTCTGAAATGCAACTGGTGATAAAAGTGGCAATAAATAGAGAACTGGGTATGATACTCAAAAGACAGGCAAATGAAGAGTATAAAATTATTCAAATTAAATGACTCTCAACAAACACAATTTGGGATAGCTAAACAGACTATCTCTGTGCTACTCTGAGAAATGATTCACTCCTCTATTGTATTATTCTAAAATTTGTTCTAAATGAGAACTGTTGGCATCCTACATTAACCTGTCCTTTCAATACTATAATGATTAATGATGTGGCATGAAAATTTGATATAACCAGAACCAAAGTTCTTCCCCAGAATTTTTCAAACTCAAGTTGAAAGAAGGAAAAGTTAAGTTTGTGCTTCCAAAGCTACTAGTTGCCACGATGCTAAGTGCTAGAGAAAGATTATTTCAAAGAATAAAGTTCACAGTTAAAAACTAACAGGGGTAGGAGACAGAAAGTTCCAGTGATAATGTATGGTCTATTCTCAATTATGTACACAATGTATGTTTTATTTCAAGCATGACTCATACTGTTCACAATTACATTAAGAATTGTTATGGCTTGTATCTAGATATACCACCAAAGCCTCATATGTTCATTTTTGGAGGTGGCTGGATCCAGCGTAATGAATGTGGATCAAGTGTGTGGTAACTGAATTAGTACACTGATTGGCTTAGCATATTTCTGGGTGTGGGTTATGGGAAGGCCCACCCTGGGTGTGGGTGATACCACCCAAAAGGCTTGTAGCCTGAATGGGATAAAAGGGAAAGGGAGATTTCCATGCTCTGCTTTGCTGCCTCCTAAGTACCCTGCCACAGGCTGTTTCTTTTCTGCTGTGCTGCCCTACCTTGGAGCCAGCTGAACATGGACTAAAACCTCTATAAACTAAGTTGAAATAAATCTTTCCTCTTTTAACTTGTCAGTGGTATCTTATCCCAGCAACAAGAAAGTAATGAAGACTGAATTAAAAGAAATAATACAGGCCGGGTGTGGAGGCGCTTGCCTTTAATCCCAGCACTCAGGAGGCTGAGGTAGGAGAAGCATTGTGAGTTCGAGGCCAGCTTGAGCTACAATGCAAGTGAGTTTGATCTCCTGTGCCACAAAAAGAAAAAAAAAAAAAAAAAAAAGAAGTAATATAAGGCACTTTGTAAGTTATCAGGGCTTATTTTTCAACAAATGTAGGAACTGTGGGTCCCAATTAAAACAATGCACATTTACACACATATATTAAGCAGAAAAGGTCAAGAATAAAAATCAATGTGAGAATAAAGATCAATGTGAGATATGAATGCAAGCATAAGACATATGTACAAAATCAGAAGTGAGCAAACTATCGCTGGTCAGCCAAACCTAACCTGACAGCTGGTTTGTATGGGATGTGAGGTAAGAATGATTTTTACATTTTTAAATGTTTATGAAAAAATCAACTGCAATATGAGAAAATCATATAAACTGAAATCTCAGTGTCCATAAATGAAGCTTTATTGCAACACTCATTTGTTTATGTATTTTCCATGACTGCTTTCATTTTAAAAGAATTAAGTAGCTGCCTTTACACAAACTTTGTCAATTCTTACACAAACCTATAAAGATACACACCAAAACACTCAAAAAATGACTATGTCATAAAGGCAGGACTATAAGTAATTTGATTTTTCTCTATCATGTCAATGTCTGAAATATGACAATACTTTCTATGAAAACAACAAAAGAAAAAACTACAGTTGGGTGTGGTGGCACAAGCCTGTAATCCCAGCATTTGGGAGGATGAATCAGGAGGACTCCTGGGAGTTTGAGGTCAGCCTGGGCTACACAGTGAGTTCAAGGTATCCTGGACTACACAGTGAGACCCTGTCCAAAAAGAAAAACTTTTAAAAACGCTATGATAGCTTCTAACAGATTTCCTTCATCTATGGTGTAGTGTAGTTCCTTCAAGACATCCATGTCTTCTACATATCAATAAATAGGCCACCAACTTGTTCAGGTTAAAGAATATGACATCAACCACGATCAGTGTCTTGTCTTCATCCATTGAAACCATTTATAGGCCCTTCAAATGATATTCCAAATCTCACCACTTTTTTCACCACTATGACCCAAACCTCACTATCAACCTTTAATACTACTACTCCTTTTTTTTTTCTTCCCAGTACTGGGGATTAAACTCACAACCTTGCACCTGCCACACAGGCGGTAAAGCCACTGAGCCAAACTCTCAGCCCTATTTTTTTGAGGCAGGGTCGCACTATGTAGTTCAGGCTGGCCGTGTTCACGCTGTAGCCCAAGCCAGCCTCAATACTACCCCTGTAAGACTCTCCTAATCAAGACTGATGTTGTGGGGGGATAGGAAAGATTGGGACACAAAAAACTTAAGGTTACAAGGAACAGAAAAAGGTTTGGAAACAGAAAAGAATATGTCACACAATTTAAAACTTAAAATTCTATTGTTCTTTCTCTCATTTTGGCAAGAGTGTCTTCAACACTTAAAACCACCTTTTCAAGAAAAGTTTCCTTGTTCCTGCATTGATTTTATTTTACTTTAGTTTATTAATATATGTGTATACTACATAATGTTCACATTCCTTGTGAGTAGTTGGTACATGTACATAACACAATTTAATTTTTTTTTTCTTTTGGTCTTTTTGAGACAGGGTTTCACTATGTAGTTCAGGCTGGCCTTGCACTCACTTTGTAGTCTAGGCTGGCCTTTGAACTCGCAGCAATTCTCCTGCCTCAGCCTCCTGAGTGCTGCAATTACAGGCATGCACCACCATGCTCGGGCTTAATTTCTTTTTCATCCCTTTTCCTTTTCTTCCCTGCCCTCTCCACCCATCTCTTGTTCCCCTTCTTCTGGTACAGATTTACAGTACATGTTTATACATTCCTTGTGGGGAGTTGATACATGTCCGTAACAATCCCAATTCCTTTTTACATCCCCTGTTCCTTAGCCTCCTTCCCCCTTCCCTCCATCTTTTGATCCCCTCCTTTGAAAAAGATCTATCTCCCTACTTATTATCTATTTTTTATTTTTCCCTTTATTTTTACTGAGTTTATCATATAAGAGACACCATGTGTATGCTCGCTTCAGCAGCACATATACTAAAAATGAGAAATCATGTGATATTTAGGTTTATGTTTCTAAATTTAAATTGAAACAATGAGCACCTATTCTGGTTCTAAACCACCATCACACAATTTTGACTTCCTAATGTGTTATGAGATGTTCATGGTCAAGAAAATAAACTAACTGTTCTTATGTAGCTTTGTTTTTTTTCTTTTTGGTGGTGCTGGGAGAAAAATGCTCTACCACTGAGTTACATCTCCTACCCTCATATACTTTAAATAAGATTTAGTGATTGAATTATTTACAAACTTTCTCTAATATTCAACATGAGAAAACAGCAGCAAATGCAACAAGTATAACATGGCAAAAAGCACTGGGTTTGGGAAAGTTTAAGACTGGGCTTTATCACACTAACTGTATGATCAATCTCAAACTAGCTCTTGGAAACTTATAGTTCCTTATTTATAAAATATGGCTATTAAACTGGGTGTGGTGATGCACGCCTGCAATTCCAACACTCAGGAAGGTGACACTGTGAGTTCAAGTTTGAGCTACATAGTGAGACCCTATTTCTAAATAAATGAATAAAGTTATTAGCACCTGTTTTACCTAGTTCCAAACAATGCTAGTGAATCAAGGGAGATCAGGTTCTTGATAGTAATTGTAAGCTGGGTGTGGTGGCACATGTCTGTAATCCCAGCACCAGGAAAGCTGAGGCAAGAGGATCACCAGGAGTTTGAGGCCAGCCTGGGCTACAAAGTTTAAAACCAGTCTGAACTACATAGCAAGACCCTATCTCAAACAAAACAAAACCAAAACAAACAGTAATTATAAAAGCAAACTCTAGACTATCAAGGAAATATAAAATATGAATAACAATAGTTGAAACATTTTCTGTCTACAGTTTTAAAGTAAAATTTGCTTCTGAATTAATTTTCAAATATAATAAACTGAAGTCTTTACAGCTGTAGTAATTAAGAGAATATGGTATCTGCTCAATGGTAAAAAGAGGTCAATAGAATAGAACACAGAGTACAAAATATGTACACGTATGTGGTCTACTGACTTTGAGTGAAAGTATCAAGGCAATTCAACACAGAAAGTCTTATCTTTTCAACAAAAGGTGATGGAGCGAAAGTATAACAAATAAATGAACCTTGACCTTACTTTATACCATCAAGTACAAAAGTTAAGTGTAGAGGAATCACGGACAAAGAGCTAAAACTGTAACCTTCCTGTAACCCCAAAGGTTCAGAATCTTTGTGAATGTGGGTTAGGCAAAAAAAATCCTTATTTAGGACATTAAAAGCATGAACTTTAAAAGAAAAAATTAAACTGAATTTTCTCAACATAAACATAAAATGGGATTTCATCAAAACTCACTCTTCTACAGTTGCCGTTAATAATGAAAAAGAAGTCACAGACTGAGAGAAAATACTTGCAAAATACACTCTAATGAAGAATTTCTATTGAAAGTATATTTTTAAAAAAACTTTCAAAACAATATTCCCCAAAAAACCTAAAAATAGAACTCCATATGATCCAGTTATACCATTCCTTGGCACATACCTGAAGAAATTAAAGTCAATATACTACAGAGGACCTTGCATACCCTTGTTTACTGATTCAGGTAGCCAAGATATGGAAACAGCCTAAGTGCCTACCAGTGGATAAATAGATAAAGAAAAGGTGGTAGCTATATACCATGAAGGATCATTCAGTCACAAAGAACAAAGTCATGTCTTTTGCAGAAACATGGATGGAGCTGGAGATCATCATGACTCAGAAAGACAAGTACATGCTGAAACATGTTTCTCTAACATGTGGAATCTAGCAGGGAAAAAGATAAGATGAAAGTAGAAAGGAGACCATTAGACAAGAGGAAGATCAGAAGCAGAAAAAAATAAGAAGGGTAATGAAATGGATAAGGTTAAAAAAAAAAAAAAAAAAAAACATGGCCTATGCATGTATGAAAATGCCACAATAAAACCCAGTATTTTGTAAAGCTGACATGCACTAATTATTTATTATTGGAAAAAACTAGTAAGACAATTTTTTTAAAAATAAGCATAAGATAATAAAATCCATAAAGACAACAAAAAGATTACTGGTTGCTAGGGGCTGAGGGAGACGTGTATTCCAGTGTTCACTACAGCTTTATTCATAATAGCTAAAAACTTGTAACAACTGAAATGTCTAACATCTGGTGAATGGACAAGCTTTGGTATATTCATTGAATGAAACATTACTCAGCATTAAAATGGAGTAATACTGAAACACAACATGCATGAATCTCTACAGAAACATGTTCAAAACCAGGTGTGGTGGTATACTCTTGTAATTCCTGCAGTCAGGAGGCTGAGGCAGGAGAATCCCTGTGAGTTCAAGGCCAGCGTGGGCTACATAATAAGTTCAAAGCCAGCCTGTAACACATACTGAGACCTTGTCTCAAAAAGAAAGAAAAAAAGAAACATGGTCAGTAAAAAACACACATAGATTTTAAGATTCCAGACATACGAAACTGAAAAAAAATACAAAATACAGTGGAAAGCATACCAGTGTTTCCCAGAAATCAGAGTGGGATGGAGAGAAAAGGACTGACTACATAAAGGCATGCAGTAATATTTTAGAGTAATGGACATGTTCTGTAAATTGATTGTGGTAGTGGATACATAGTTTAATAAATTTTTTCAAGACCCAATGTTTTCCTAAAATTGGCACATTTTACTATAAGTAACACATAGCTCAATAAAGCTGATTTCAAAAATAAGTCTTAGGAATGTGTCTTTATCTTATCTGTTGTTTTTCAGATTCCTTAATTTTCCTTGGGGTATACGGCAAGTCTGTCAATTTAAGATATTGAAATATTTACCATACACTTAAAGAATTTTTTTCAAATGTTAATGACACTTTTAAAAAGTCGAAGATCAAAAGTCAGATTCATTCTAGACCCAGAATGAATAAACCTGTGCTTGCTACAGTTGTAAAAAATGCATTAACAGTTCAGGACCTCCTTAAAGTTATTTTGGTGATGTATTTTTCTCTGTCCATTACAAATCATTTGGAAAACAGGAAAAGCGGTTCAGTATACCAGGTAGGTAACACTATTCCTAAACAAAATGAGTTCAGTAAAAAGCACAGATTTTGAACAGCAAACCCTAGTTACTCCACTTAGAACTCTAATCATTTTTCATTTGTACAACAGTGGTAACATCTCAGAGTTGTTATAAAAACCTGAGATAATTTGTACACAGTGCCTGATTTATAAGTGAGTCCTGTCAATTTAAATCTTACCATGTAACTCCATGCCACTAATGACAGGTGGGACAAGTAACTTTTGGTGTTTTGAAATGTCTTTTTCAGCTGTGTGCCACCTGTAATCTCAGTGTTTCAGAGGCTGAGGCAGGAGGATAAACAGTTCAAAGTCAGCCTGGGCTACACAGTGAGTTCCAGGCCATCCTGGACAATCCCATTTGAAAAAACAAAAACAAAACCTGTTTTTTTTAAGCTCTTCTTTATAAAATCAATCTCTTCTGCTCAGTCCACCAGAACAATTATCCATCCTTCCCAGAATGAAGCATTGCTGATTCTAGAATCTAAATTAAAGTTAATTAAGGGGCCAGTGATATAGTTCAGTGGCACAGCATCTGTCTAGCAAGCGTAAGGTTGTGAGTTCAATCCCCAGTACCAAAAAAGTTTTTTTAATTTTAAAAAATAAAGTTAATCAAGGCCACTAAGCTAAATTACAATTTTTTTTTTGCTATCATATTGTCTGCTCAAATAATTCTCCACAATACCAGCCAGACATATGTCATTCTTCTGTTTAAAAAGTTCTTCAAAGCTTTCCTTTACAGCATGACACTAAGACTTCAGTGATATGGCCCTTACTTATCTCTCTAACTCCCCATCTATCATCACTATACTGCATTATTATTTGTTTAGCAATTTTCCAAAGATCCCATGCTATGATCAGTAGAACAGTGATAGCATTAAATCCCAGATATAGTAAACGATTATATTAAGTAGAGGTTGGAAATTTTTTTCTATGAAGAAACAGTAAAGATTCCAGGCCAGAGCCGGGCGTGGTGGCGCACGCCTTTAATCCCAGCACTCGGGAGGCTGAGGTAGGCGGAGCGTTGTGGGTTCAAGGCCGGCTTGGGCTACAACGCGAGCGCAAGACCGGCCTGAGCTACATAGTGCGACCCTGCCTCAAAAAACCAGGGCCAGGAGTTTGGCTCAGTGCCTTAAGCGCCTGCCCTGGCAGGCGCGAGGTTGTGAGTTCAATCCCCGGTGCCGCAAAAAAAAAAAAAAAAAAAAAAAAAAAAGATTCCAGGCCATTTAAGTCTCTGTCCTGGCTATTTAACTCTGCAGCATCAGGTGAAAGCAGCCAGAGGCAATCCCTAAATAAATGGATGGGACTGTGTTGTAATAAAATGTAGCTTATAGATATTAAAACTTGAATTTCACAGAATTTTCATGTGTCACAAAACATTACCTTTTATTTCTTCCAACCATTTAAAAATGAAGCAACAACTTTTAAGACAAAGCAAAAAATAGACCAGGCTTAGTCTGCAAGTGATAATTTGCTGACCCATGATCTTAAGTCATTTTATTTCACTTTAACTCAGTTTACTGATTTACAAAATGGAGGCAAAAAGTATCTACTCAAGTATTATTACCTGGACCAGTGATTTTCCCACTATATCATGGATGTATCACTAGACTAACGGATGAAAAAACAAGATCACATAAAAATAGAAAGCTTAAGACATGGTTTTTCAGGGCTGGGGATTTAGCTCAGTGGTTCAAGCGACTACCTGACAAGCATGAGTTCAATCCCCTGTGCCAAACAAAACAAAACAAACAACAACAAAAAAACAAGACAAGGTTTTTCCCAATGGCTGAAGGCAGTAAATATGAGAGCAGTTGCTACTCAAAATGCAGGGTACATTAGGTGCAATAAAAATTCAACCAGGAATCAAAAATTCAACCAGGAATCAAAATTGTGGAGTAGCAACCAGCAGCAAAATTCAGCCTCTCTGAGATCCACAGTCCAAATACCAGGAAAACAACAACATGGTAAAGACCGGGGGAAAACAAACAAACAAACAAAAAAAACCCAGCAGACTGGCAGGAATCTGGAACCAAAAGGAAAATTAAAAGCTATAGGGCAGTTGGAGAAAATGGTCCACAACACAGAGAAAAGCATTAAATGAAGCAGTCCAGAAGATTACTCACACTCCTGAGAAGAGAAACCTGCTTCCATGGGCACAAGATAAGCCCCCAGGGTCTGGAGCTCCAGGGATAAGTGGCAGAAGGAGCCAGCCCTGCTGACCCCAGAAGCCCATGGCTGTCGCGAAACACAAAAGCAGTGTGGGGTTTTTACTCCAAAGTGACTCCCTCCCATATAGCAGGCAACAGCTAGACAAGGAATACAGGACCCCCATCACATTACCAGAGAATATTTAACCAGGTGTTGTTTCAGAAAGCGGTTGATTCTTTAAGACCGAGACTCAGAAAAGGTACAAAAGAACTTCACTTCAGAGTTCTCAGTGGTGTAAACCTCCCACAGTGACAAGATAAGAGACAACCATAGCAGACAGTCACACAGATAGTCACAGACAATAAGCATGTTAGACACAGACCCCCACTCCTCACTCCAGTTTAAGCTCAGTCCAGGAAGACAATGGGCCCTATATGGTGAGAAGTCAAGCCTAGCCTAGCTTTTGTGGCGCTCTGAAAATGCTGGCATTAAGTGCGGCAGGCTGCTTGAACCCTTGCCCTGCTGCCTACACCTAGCACAGATCAGAGATTTGAATGCATTCCTCATCTACCAACTTGAGCAAGGACACATCGGCTTGGAAGGTTGTTAATGGCCTACGGTAGAGAGACAGGGTGCCTCTGGAAGATAAGGGCACCTACAAACCACTGCAAAGGTAGGTGGAAAAAAACTGTGACTTGCCAGATTCCAAAACTGTGGATTCTGGAAAGAAACCACTCATTCAAAACTACAGAGAAATTTCTCTCTCCCTTTGTTTTTTTCATTCATTTTCTCTTTCACACAGCTGAATTATTTGAAAAGATAAGAGATTTTTTTAAAAAATCAATAAGGTTCTCAGTGAGCTTTAAAAAATATATATATATATACACACACACACATATTTAAACAAATGACAGATGCAATGCTTAGAGTTTACAGAAGACATTAATAGAATGCTAGCTGAGGTAAAACATGAATGACCAGTTTAGCAAAGAATAAAGGGCCCATAAAAAGTTTCTAGGAGAGAAAACGAAACCCAGGAGACTAAAATTCTATTGAAAGTATGGGCAGCAGAAACAATAAATGTGAGAACAGTGTCAGAACTAGAAGACTCAGCTGCTGTCAGAGACCAAATATTCAGAGATATCTATAAAACAACAGGAGAACATAAAGAACGGATTCAAAGCCAGGCATGGTGGTTAATCCCAGCACTCGGGAGGCTGAGGCAGGAGGATCATTGTGATTTAGGGACCAGCCTGGGCTACAAAGTGAGTTCAAGGCCAGCCTGAACTGCACAGTGAGACCCTGTCTCAAAAAATAGGGCAGGGAATTTAGCTCAGTGGCATAAGCCCCTGCTAGGCAGGCAAAAGGTTGTGAGTTCAATCCCTGGGGTCACAAAAAAAGTTTCAAATGAGGGAAGAAAAATCAAATGTCCAGATAAGTTAGGTATATAGAACCCCAACTAGATGATCAAAAAAGAATCTCTTCTTGATACATCATAGTCAAAATCCACAAAGTACAATACAGGAACAAAATCTTAAAACACTGCTGGAGAAAAACAACAGATCACTTTTAAAGGAAAGCTCATTAGAATTACAGCAAACTCAACATAATCATTAAAGGCCACCTTGGAATGAAGTATTTCCAGGCCTGAAAGAAAACAACTTCCAACTCAGACTTACACACCTTGTAAAATTATCTTTCAAAACTGATGGAGAAGTATGATTATTTCCATGACAAAGAGCACCTCAAGAAATTCATGACCACCAAACCAGCACTCTAAAAATTTCTCAAGGATATTCTACAAAGACCAAAACTCAAGCCAACAATGCCAAAAACATCTAACAGAATGAATATATGAGGCAGGATAAGCAGCTAAGAAAACAAGCAAGCAAGCACGATGAATGAAGAGAATAGGTCAACACCTTTCAGTAAGAATGCTCAACGTGAAGAGTCTCAGTTTGTTAATATAAAGATACAAATTAGCAGAATGGACCAAACCATAAATACAGTGATATACTGCGTACAAGAAACACATTTAATACAAAGGAAATTCAGATTAAAAATTTAAAAAAGAGAAAACAACACTCCATATATACTCTGTTATAAGAACCCAGAAAAAGACAGGAGTAGCTATTGTAATTTCAAAGTGGACTTTAAGCCAAAACTAATCAGAAAGTCACTACATTTAGGTTAAGGACATGATTCAAAAAGAAGGAATAACAGTTATAAAAATACATGCTCCAAACACAAGTATACCCAACTTCATAAAACAAGCACTACTAGACAAAAAATATCAGTTGAACACCAACACAATTACAATGAGGGACATCAATACTCCACTGCCACAAATAGATTAAAGGCCAACTAGACAAAAAAACTAATAAAGAAATAGAGTTGAACCAAACCTCTAAATAAATAGGTTTAAGAGACATCTACAGAGTATCCCATCCAACAATAGAGTAGCCCTAACCCTAACTCTTAGCCCATCTTATCAAAATAAGGGAAAAAAAGGACCCAAGTCTACACGTAAGAAATGAAAAAGGCAAAATCACAACAAATTCTGCCAAAACCAAGATCACTGGTAACTACTTTGAGAACCTACACTCTAATAAACTGGAAAACTCAGAAGAAATGGAAGATTCCTAGATACATATGAACTACCAAAGCTGAACCAAGAAGACATAAAAGTCTTGGATAATACAGTATCAGTCAATGAAGTTGAATTAAAAAAAAAGAAAAAGAAAAAGAAAAAAAGAAAAAAAGTACCAACTAAGAAAAACCCAGGTCCCAGTGGTTTTATTGCCAAATACTACAAGAACTTTAAAGAAGACCTAATTGGCACACACCTTTAATCCCAGCACTCGGGAGACTGAGGTAGGAGGAGCGTTGTGAGTTCGAGGCCGGCCTGAGCTATAGTGTGACCCTGCCTAAAAATAATTAGGAGCGGGAGTTTGGCTCAATGGCTTAAGCGCCTGTCTGGCAGGCATGAAGCTGTGAGTTCAATCCCTGGTGCTGCAAAAAAAGAAAGAAAGAAAGAAAGAAGACCTAATGTCAATATTCCTCAAACTCTTTAATGAAATTGAAAGGGAAGCAGTATTCTCAAAGTCATTCCTGAAAGCAAACATTACCTTGATTCAAAACCAAAAAAAGACCCAACCAAGAAAGAAAACTACTGGCCAATTTCTTTAATGAACATACAAACAAAAATCCTCAATAAGATAGGGGCAAACAGAAAGCAGCAAGTTAAAAAGATCACACATCATGACCAAGTAGGATTCATTCCAGGGATGTAGGAATGGTTCAATACACATAAATCAATAAACGTAATATAGCACATAAACTGAAGGACAAAAATCATATGATACTCCCAATAGACACAAAAAAGCATTTGACAAAAATACATCTATTCATGATAAAAAAAAAAAAACCCTGAATAGATACAAAAGCTCTTTATCTCAATCTGATAAAAACCATCCATAACAAACTAATGGACAATATCATACTAAATGAAGAGAAGCTGAAAGTTTTCCCTTCAAAATGCAGGGGCAAGTCAAGGATGTCTACTATCACCACTCCTATTCAATATAGTTCTCAAGATATTAGCCAGTGCAATTAGATAAGACAAAGAAATAAAAGGAATATGAACAGGAAAGAAAGTTAAATTACCGTTATTTACAGATGACATGATCCTCTACATATAAGACCCCAAAAACTCTGTCAAAAGACACCTAAGTAACCAAATTCAGTAGTATAGCAGGATACAAAGTCAACATTCATGAACAAGTGTTCCTGTACACCAATGACAAACTCACCAAAAGGGAAATTAGGGAAGCAACACCCTTCACAAATAACATCAAGAAAAATGAAATATTTAGGAATTAACCTAACCAAGGAAGTGAAAGTACTCTACAATGAAAACTACAGTATTCTGTAAAAGGAGCTCAAAGAGGACATCAGAAAATGGAAAGATATCCCCTGCTCCTATATAAGCAAAACCAATACCGTCAAAATAGCCAGACTTCCAAAACTGTTCTACAGTTTTAATGCAATAAAAATACCAATAGCAGTCCTCAGAGAAAGAGAAAGCAATCTTAAAATTCACATGGAACCAGAAGAGACCTAGAACAGCAAAACCATTTCTGGGAAACAAGGGCAATTCTGCAGTTGAAGTTACACTACAAAGCTACAGTGATTTTAAAAAATAGCACAGTATTGCAAAAAAAAACAAACCTATAGATCAATGGAACAGAACAAAGGATGCAGAAACAACTCCAGGCACACTCAGCTATCTTATCTTTGACAAAGGGTCAAATACTTCAGCTGAAGGAAAGATAGCTTCTTTAACAAATGGTGCTGAGAAAACTTGGCTATCCACACGCCAAAGATTAAACCTAGACCTATCTCTCTCACCATGTACTAAATTAAAATCAAAATGGATCAAAGATCTGAACATTAAAAGGGCCAGGGATATATACCTTAGTAACATAAGCGCCTGCCTGCCTAGCAAGCACGAGGTCACGAGTTGATCCCTGGTACCAAAACAAACAAAAAATCAACAATAAAATAGAAACAACTGCCACGGATTTAGCTCAGCAGCACAAGTGCTTGCCTGGCAAGCACAAGGTCCTGAGTTTGCATCAAGGAACAAAAAAACAAAACAAAACAAAACAAAACAAAACAAAACAAAACACAGAAAGAAAGAAAGAAAAGAAATGAAACAATCTGCTAAAGATAAAATAGGAAAAAAACCAAACATACATTAAGCAAAACTCTTAAAAGACAAAGGTGTACACTTTATGAACAAAACCCCAATCTCACAGGAAATATTACAAAGAATCAACAAGTGAGATCTCATAATATTAACCTTTTGCACAAAAGAAACCACCAACGGAGTGAAGAGACAACCCAAAGAATGGGAAAAAAACTTTACCAGCTATTCCTCAGAAAAAGGACTAATAACTACAATATATAAAGAACTCAAAAATCAGACTCCCCTCCAATTTAAAGATTCAATCCAAAAATGGGCATCTGACATAAAGAGACACTTCTCAGCTGAAGGAGTACAAATGTCAAATATATGAAAAACTGCTCAACATCGTTGGTCATTCGAGAAATGCGAAGTAAAACAACAGAGACTCCATCTCATTCCAGAAACAATGGCTATCATGAAGAAATCAACCAATAACAAATGCTAGTGAGGCTGTAGAGAAAAAGGAATGCTTCTTCACTGTTGGTGAAAGTTTAAGGAAATCAGTATGGAGATCTCTCAAGAAAACTGAAACTAGAGGTTCCATTTCAACCAGCTATTCACCTTCTTGGTTATTTTCCCAAAAGAGTCAAAAGGATCATACCACATCTATATACCTGTGCCCACAATTTCTAATAGCTAAATCTTGGAAATAGCCCAGATGCACATCAATGGATGAATAAATAAAGAAAACCTGGTTTTTCATGCAATGCAGTACTATTCTGCCATAAATAAGGGTAAACTTGCAACATTTTTAGGTAAATAGATGCACCTTGAGGCCATCCTTTTAAGTGAAATAAATGGGACAAACATGTTTAAATAACATATTGTTTCTCTTGTGTGAGGAACTAAAAGCACAAACAAGGACCAAAATGGATGACAGATATTGGGAAGGAGGAAGAAAATGTTCAAATGGGAAGGGGAACAAGGAAAAGGAAAGGGGAAAGGGGAAAGGGGATGAAGGGCACAAAAAAAAAAAAAAAAAAAAAGGAATTAAGACGTGTTACATAAATCTACCAACTCCCCACGAGGAATGTAATCATTGTGTACTACTTACATGTACAAATAAAAAATTTTTTAAAAAATGAAATGCTCAAGAGGCTGCAGGGGAGAACAAGGAACCTTCCTCATTGTTTCTGAGAGTGTAAAATCAATATGGAGATTTGTCGAAAAACTAAAATTAGAAATCCGACTCAACCCAACTATCCCCTTTTTCTGGGTATCTTCCTGAAAGAGTTAGACATTATATTACAGTGATATTTACATGCCCATGTTTATATCAGTAGCAGCACAATTCGTAATAGCTAAATCTTGGGAGTAGCCTGTATGTCCACTGAAAAGTCAATGGATAAAGAAAATGACATATCTATTCACAATAAGAGTACTACTCTGCCATCGAGGATAAACATGAATCATTTGTAGAAAAATGGATGCACCCTGAGAATATGTTAAGTGAAGTAAATCACATATTTATGGTTAAATATTGCATAGTTTCTCTTATGAGAAACCCAAGATGGAGGAATGTGATCATTATGTACTGCAAACATAACACTAATAAAAAAATAAAAAATGAAAAACAAATTCAACCAAATGTATTTACTAGCTACTTGAAGAGACAAGATATGTGAACATAAAATAGCCAGATAACAATAGAAGGCTATATGACTTAACAATACAAGACAAATACATGAATAGAACTAAACATACTTCAGAAATTCAGAAAAGGGAAACCCTGTGCAGTGCCGGGATTACAGGCGTGCACCACCATGCCCAGCCCTTAAATTGGTTCTCGTTAAATATAAATTAGCAGGGGGAAATGCAAGATACTAAATTTTCAAATGGTGTAAAAATAAAGTAGCAAAGCCGAGCGTGGTGGCATACTCTTGTAATCCCAGCACTCGGGAGGCTGAGGCACGAGGATCGTTGCAAATTCGAGACCAGTTTGGGCTACAAAGTGACCCCAAAGCCAGCCTGAACTACATAGCGAGACCCTGTCTCAAAAAAGGCAAAAAAATAAAAAATAAAATAAAAATAAAATAAGCTGGGCGTGGTGGGCACGCCTTTAATCCCAGCACTCAGTAGGAGGAGCGTTGTGAGTTCAAGGCCGGCTTGGGCTACAACGTGAGCGGCAAGGCTGGCCTGAGCTACATAGTGTGACCCTGTCTCAAAAACTAGGGCCGGAAGTTTGGCTCAGTGGCTTAAGTGCCTGTCTGGCAGGCACGAGGTTCTGAGTTCAATCCCCAGTGCCACAAAAAAATAATAAAATAAAATAAAATAAAATACAGTAACAAAAGGTGAGGCAAGAAAAGAGATAAAATTGAGAAAATCCACATAAGATTCAGAAAAAGACAAGTATTAGGAGTAAAGCTAGCAATAAATAGAATAGGACTGCTTAGAGACCAAACTAAGATTTCCTTGAAATGAGGAAAAGTTCTTAAACTTGAAAATGACAATAAGAAAAATAATCTGGTGGTCATACCCAGGCTAAAGGAAAATATGCTGAAAGATTAGACATTAACATTTTCCCACCAGCTTAAACCACCGGTGGTACACCCCATCAATTGTCCTTTTGTACAAACGGACTTAATCACTTTTATCAGTCTGTTTACTAATAAAATTAACAAAAAGTCACCTGATGGGACAGTCATGCATGAAGCACTGGTGGTTCATGCCGCCCACCAGTGAGACATACAAATTACAGCCCCCAATGTGCGAAAATGCTGCCTCAAAAAATAGCACAATGAAAACTATACCGATGGTTTCCAAACTACGGAAACAATTCCTTCAGTTGCTGCAACATAGTTATACCCCTCAAAGTTTCATCCAAAACAAATAAATAAATAAAAAGATCTAACATAATCTTATAGGTGCTACTATGAAACAACTCTTCATAGTACAACATGCTCAAACTGCTTTAAGTAGGTGTTAAAGTCCGGAAAGAAAGAACACCAGAAGGTGGCTGAAGTGACCTCATCCTGGTCACACAACCCACTGTTTGCCTCCACCATCACCACCACCCACAAACAGCTGTTTAAAGATCTCCACAGCATCCGAGGAATTCTCCTCAGTAACTGCATAGGGGTCCTGAATCCAGATTGATAGTGACCTACAGTAATTAACCTGAAAGTAGCGAAGGTTTTACAGAAATACAGTCAAATTCTTCCAGAGGAAAAAAATTTTAAAACAGAAGGAAAAGAGATGGAGGGAGTAGGGTGGAAGGGAAGGGATGGGGGAAGTATAAAGAATTAAGATGTGTTATGTGCTTGTACCAAACTCCCACAATGAAAATAATCATGTATTGCAAACATGTACTAATAAAAATTTTTAATTTAAAAAATTAAAAGGAAACACAAAAAGCTTAAATATGAAAACAATAAAACCAAGAAACAGAGTGAAAGCCTAACAAAGTATGTAAATATTCCAAATACCTATCATAAAATCAAATACTAAAACGTGTAACAATGTAGTACTAGCACAACGGTCACTTTAAAATTTTTGATTATTATTGTTTTTTGAGATAATATTGCTATGTTTATTGCCCAGGTTGGTCTCCAACTCTCGGCCTATCCCAAGTAGTTAACCAGGCCAAGCAGCTGTCATGTTTTAACTACCTGTTTTACAACCCCAAAATTACTTTTCCCTAAGCTTATCTGACACAACCAAACCCCACACAAGTTGCATCATCAGCATCTATTCTAAGAAAAAGAGATAGGGTATGTATAACTGGCAATGCAGGCACCAATATTTAATAGGAGCCACCGACCTGCAAATGATTTAATGGGTATTGGTTATTTTCTATCACTCCAATTATATGCTTCGTAAGAAAAGGAAATTTTTGTCTTGTTCACTGATACATTACCAGTATGAAAAGTGCTTGGTGTGTAACATTTGCCTGATGTCTGCAAATTATTTTCATTCTGGAAGCTACAGTTAATTACAGTCAGCAAAAAGCTATGAATGGATACTACCAGCTGACTGTCCTTTACCCAAAAGTGTTTCTTCTGATTTTAGAGTTTTTCAGATACTGGAATGTTTGCATAGACTTTACCACCTGAGCATCCCCAACCCAAAAAATCCAAAATGTTCCACAATCTGAAATCTTTTGGGTATAGCAGAGCTTAGTTTTGGATTTTGAAACATTTTGGATTTCTGGATTATAGATGCCTGATGTAATGGTAATCATCATCTCCAAAAAATAATAGGTTCAGTTTTATTCAATCTAATTAACTGTTATCCTTGAAGTTAGTTTTCTAAGCTAAATTAAGACATTTTTTGTCCTTTAGAAAATTATTACAGATAATTTATGTAAAATGTCTGACATAGTTCCTGAAATCACAGCTTAATAATGTCAGGGCCTTTGGTTTGCCTTCCTCTTTTCAGTAACTTATCCAAGTGAATCAAATTTCTTAAAGTATAATCCATACATTATAACGTCAATGATTATCTCCTAAAGCAAGTATACTACAGATCAAAAAACTTATACTGGAAGACAAAGAATAAGCAAGTATCACATAAAACTACCACTTACGCAGGTGACAGAGACAGGGCAGAAGTCACTGAAATTCACTACCTTACATTAGAATGTCATCAGGAGGACCAGGTAGTAATAATGGCCTCCTCCTACAAGCTGAAAATTGCAATCCAAGGAAGCTCTACAGCTACTCTGTCATTTTTTCAGGTGTTTAGGAGTGGGGAATGGGAAGTAAATGTTCCTCTGAACTGTTTCCAACAGCTAAGAGACACTGTGACATCATCTCTATTTTTCTTCTTAAACTCTAAATAAAGACATGCATCTAAAGAAAAAGGTCCAGAAAGGAGGCCTAAGGTAATCCTCTCTGTCCCCAAAGCTTTCTGTATTTTATCAACACAATTTGGCGAAGGGTGTTTTTGGGGATAGAACTCAAGGTCTTGGCACTGAACTATATCCTCAGCCCTTTCTAATTTCTTAAATTTTGAGACAGGCTCTCGCCAGATACCCAGTTGTCCAAGCTGGGCTAAACGTGCAATCCTCCCATCTCAGACCCCAGAGTGCTGGGATTACAGGTGTGTGTGTCTGTCCTGCTTACCAACATAATTCTTACTATTCTGTATTTAAAAGCCTGCAATATAAGTCCATAAGAGTTTTCTTTATAGCTGAAGAGTGCTGGGCACACATCAAGCATTCAATAAATATTTCTAGAATAAATACTACCTGAACCCCCATAGAATTCTAAGTGTGATGAGAGCAGGAGTTGATTGTATAGGTTACCAATTTTCCACTGCACTTAGTGAAGGGCTTGGTCTGCAGAAACTAGGAAAAACTTACTTACTTAATGAAGTATCTATGACCAGTAACCACCAAAAAGATAAATGGCCTGTGTAAGACTCAAACTTTCAACCTAAGTCCCACTATAACACAAACTAATGAGCCAAGGAAAGGAGTTGCACAGTGCACAAGTTTCAATGTGCATTAAATCTCACTTACAGACATTCAAGAGTAAAAATTTCAAGCCAGGAATGGTAGTGCACAGCTGAAATCTCAGATACTCAGATTGAGGCAAGACAATCAGAAAGTTGAACCCCAGCCTGGAGTGTTACTTAGCTCTTTGTGAGTTCAATCACCAGTACTGGAACAAAACATAAAAATATATACTGTATCAAAAGTCAAATAAGTGTTACTTTCTAATCATTCCACTTTATCCTAAACTTTGTCCCCTAATATCTTATTTCAAAAAATGTACAATATTAGACTCTAAAAATTGAAAAATCATTGTGCCACAAACACACCTACACTGATCATAACTCAAAGTTAAAGCAATAAAATGAAATGTCAAAAGGTATTAAAAGCAGATAAAGGCTGGGTGTGGGGGTGCACCCCTGTAATCCCAGCACTTGGGAGTCTGAGGCAGGAGGACCACCTTGAGTTTGAGGGTAGCCTGCGCTACACAGTGAGTTCAAGGCCAGCCTGGGCTACATTAGCAAGACCCTGTCTCCAAACAAAAACAAAAACAAAAAAACAAAAACAAAAAAGGGAGTTAAAGGCTATCCCTCAACCAAACTGAAAACAGGATATCCTTCAAAGATTTTTTTAAAAAAACAAACCTCCCACTCTCTGTCAATAGAAGTCAGTTATGACACTTTTCAAGTGATTCAAAGAAAAATGCAAACAAATTTTGTCATTTATCCTGAAGTATCACTTAAAGATCAGTAATGATAGCCACTGAGAAATTTAGCATAGACAGTCACTTCAAAATTAGCATGCGAAAGTAAAAAATGATTCAAGGATAAATGTCTAATACCAATACTAAATAGCTCTGTTTTGTTTTTTTTAATAGCTCTATTTAAAAACAGGAAATCATCAAGTTCAGGAAGTCAATCACTTTGAAAAGTAAGAAAAAGTACATTTGCTGGAGAAAAACCGTGTCTTCTGCATACTATGCAAATGCTCCACCATGAACTACAACCCTGATCTGAGAAAAATAAACGCACTTTTATGAAGTATGACAAATATAATTCAGCACAATTTGACTGTGTCTCAGGTGTAACTAACACCTCACAGAGATTTATCTGACAATCATAACAAGAGAAAATACAGAGCGTATAAATGGTCTAAATTAGTGATAGGGAAACTTTTAGAGCTTTCAATGATAACAAAGAGCATGCTGTGGCATAAATGCCATAGGTTCACCATGACTGGACTATATTCATAGGTTCACCATGACTGAACTATATTTTTCCTTTTCTTTTTGTCTTTTTTTTTTCTTTTTGAGACAAGGTCTCACTATGCAGTTCAGGCTGGCCTTGAGCTCACTTTGTAGCTCAGGCTGGTCTTGAACTCACAATGATTCTCCTGCCTCAGCCTCCCAAGTGCTGGGATTACAGGAGTGCACTATGATGCCCAGCTTTTTTTTTTTTTTTTAATTGAAACAGGGTTTCACTATGCAGTTCAGGCTGGCCTAGAATCCACTTTGTAGCTCAGGCTGGCCTTGAACCCACAATGAACCTCTTGTGCTAGTATTACAGGCGTGCACTACCACACCCAGGCTGATCTATAATTTTTAAAAACACTATCAAGTTCAAGTGTGTGAATTACAAGTTCATTATTTTATTAAGGATCTCATTCATAAGTCAGTTAATTATTTTATTTTGAAAGACATTTGGAGGCCAGGCGTGGTGGTACACGCCTATAATTCCAGCACTCAGGAGGCTGAGGCAGAAGGATTGTTGCAAATTCAAAACTAGCCTGGGCTACAAAGTGAGCTCAAGGCCAACCTGAACTCCATAGTGAGACCCTGTCTCAAAAAAGACAAATAAATAAATGAAAGAAAGAAAGACTGACAGACATGTGGTATTGTTATTCACATTGCTACCAATAGTAGCAATATTCATTAAGTATGAACCTGCAACTTACATAGTCATAGGTCATGATTTCTGTGCTTTTAGGCTTAAAAAATCCTTACATAAGTCAAATAAGCTTTGTTATCTCACTTCCCAGCCTACAGCAATTTAAAATTGAAGTTGGGGAGGGGCAGACTAGAAATACTAACAAATCCAATAGCAATGAATATCTCTAGATCCTAAGGTACGATTTTTGTGCTGAAGGAAAGCACAATTTAAAAGAAATAGGACAAGCTGGTCGTGGTGGCACACGCCTTTAATCCCAGTCTTTAATCCCAGCACTCGGAAGGCTGAGGCAGGAGAAGCATTGTCAGTCTGAGGCCAGCTTGGGCTACAACGCCAGTGCAAGGCTGGCCTGAGCTACATAGCGTGACCCTGCCTCAAAAAACTAGGGCCGGGATTTTGGCTCAGTGGCTTAAGTGCCTGTCTGGCAGGCGAGAGGTTGTGAGTTCGATCCCTGGTGCTGCATAAAAAAGAACGAAAGAAGCAGGACAAGACTAGAGCAGAAAGTGTTAAAAATTTGGAACATCACAGCAAAGAGCAAGGAAGACCACTAAGATGTTCTAACAGACCAAAATTAGGAAAACCTGTGCATCAAAGAGAATAGTAAGTATGGCAGGCTGAAATACTGTAAATACACAGAAATCTCTGGGTTTCAATCTTAAGAATATATAGACGGCAAAGAAACATAACACCAAAGGATATATACAATCAACACTTGTTGCCAAACAATAAAATAGAAAAAGGTGGGGATATAACAGTGGTAGAGCATCCCTGGGTTTGATCCCCTGTACTGAAGGAGGTGGGGAAAGGAGGGAGGGAGAGAGAGAACGAGCGAGTAAATGAGAGCATGAGAGGGCATGCACATGAGAGAGCAAGAAATTTAAGTCATAAGAACCAAATGTAGTTTATGGATCTTATTTAACTGCTTTTTTAAACAAGCCACTGTAAAATGACACTTAGACCATCACAGCTATCTGATTTGATATCAAGAAATTACTATCAAATTTTATATCTGATAATGAAAGAAAGGTTTTTCATGAGACAGACACTCAAAATGAGATTTTAAAATAAGAAAACATAAAAAGAGCTGGGGATATAGCTCAGTGGCACAGTGCCTGCCTGGCAAGCATGAGGTCCTCAGTTCAATTCCCAGTACCAAAAACAACAAACAAACAAACAAAACATAAAAAGAGAAGAATAAGGACAGGGACACTAACTAGCTCAAGAGCAACAAGGAAGACATTATAATTGTCTAGTTACAATTTAACTGTTTTAAAGTAGAGTCATTTCATGTTGCATGGAACATATAACCCCATACAAACAGCTTTTTCTTTTTATTGTTTTTTGTTTTTTGAGACAGGGTATTGCTATGCAGTTCAGGTTGGTCTTGAAGTCACTATGTAGCCCTGGCTGACTTCAAACTTGCAACAATCCTCCTGCCTCAGCCTCCCAAGAGCTGGGATTATAGGCATGTGCCACAACAACCTAATACAAACAGCTTTTAAAAGCACCAGAGTATTATAACAAGAACCATATCTCACAATAACCACCATCGGTCAGTAAGAATAAACTAACTTATGTTCTATACATATACTTTAAAATGACCAATGTCCAAATAACAAAATATGATGCACAGAAGTTTATATTTGCTAGGAAAAAATGGTCAAGACTTTCTTTTTTCTCTCTTCTTTTTCTGGTACTGGAGAATGAACTCAAGGCCTTCACTCATAACTACATCCCCAGCTCTTTTTGTTTTCATTTTGACATAGGGTCTCCCTTACATCACTAAATTGTCCACGCTGGACTTGAACTTGGGATCCTTTTCTCAGCCTTCCAGAGTGCAGAGAAAAAGATAGTCACAACATTTTAAGTGGAAAAAGACATGGTGATGGTGGTGGTTGTGTATGTGCATGGATGCCTCTGTGTCCATGTGTTTGGAAGAGGCATAAAGGGATTTATTAGGCAGAAATTTAAAAGCACATGAAGAAATAAGAGTGTGACCCCTTGAGAGAGACATGCTACAGTATGGAGCTGGGGATATGTGTGTGTGTTTGGTGGTAGAAATCTGTGGAATTTGTGAACCTAAAGAAGTTCTGTCTTGGTTCACCCACAGAAAGATAATGGCCCATTTTACAAATAAAAAGCATGAGACTTACTAATTTTTTTTTTGGATGAGTGTTCTAAAATGTTCTGCCTAGAAACATTCTTTGAACTCTCTCAATCTGTTTCTTTATCTTAAGATTAGGTTTCTGCCCTTTATCAACTAAGCTCATTTATGAATTTAAAGTATCTTTAAAGGATTCTTGAAGTGATGGTCCCAGAAGAAAAGCAGCACAAAGGGAATACTGATATAGATACCTGTGGGTACTTCTGTGTCCTGAAGTTGTAGTCTTATTGAAGTACAATTTTTAGCTATAATTTTCTTTGTGTTCATTCTTTCTACCTATCTTTATTTCTTCCACCCTCATTTCCCTGACACTTTGATCCTTTATTTTGCTGCTTTACCAACCTCCCAAACACATAATACATGTAACCATACTTGGGTCAAAGATAAGTGTCAACTGTTCAAATACAGAAACAAAACAGTAAGAAATATGGACTCTGAATGCCTTCTCATAGGCAGCAGATAACTTCAAACTAATTTACATTCATGGTCTAAAATATTATGCAGTTACAAAATGCAGAACCATAAAAAAAGTTCAGTAACTTAAAATCACATTCAAACTCACATGGACCATATTAAAAATTAAGCAGGTTGTTACTGGCTGAATTGTGTTCCCCTAAAACTCAATGAAATCCTGATCCATAAAAACCTCGTAAGGCGGCCATTTGGAGATAAGATTTTTAAAGAGGTAATTAGTTAAAGGGTCGTATGGCTGGGCCATAATCCAGTGTAACTAGTGTTCTTATAACAAGAGTTAACTTGGACACACACACAGAGACATCAAGGATTATCTGCAAACTAGGGAAGGAAGCTTCAGAAAGAAGTGAATCTGCCAACACCTTGATCTTGGACTTCGTTCAGAACACTGAGAAAATAAATTTCTGTTGTTTAAGCCACCCAGTCTGTAGTACTTTATTATAGTAGATCTGACAGAGTAATACACACTTCAACAAGATTTGGCAAATAATATAAAATGAAATAACTGTGCTATCTGATGACAAAGCTATAGGGTTCAAGTTTTTAATAAAAGTTATTCATCAATTTTTTAAATAAAAAAAAAAATGACCAGGCCCCTCTCCATTTACATGTCAGTTCTAAAACTATTAAATGGAACAGAACAAAGCAGAAGTGTAAGGAGGTCATTCTGGCAAAGCCCAGCCCAGACTGAGGGCAAAGATCAGGGCAGCATATCAATATGCAGTTGGGTGAGAAGGACCTGGCATATGATGCTGGAGCCCAAGTGGGATGCTGATGTCTCCACTACACAAGAGGAGCCAGAACCTGAGCAGGGGAGGAAGCAGGAGAGCTGAGATTGACTACATATGGGAAGGGCTCATCAAATAAATGTTAAGCATAATGGAAAACAGATTTCTCATAGTTGGAGAAATTACAAATATGCAGAGAGAGAAAAATAAGATGAACTCTATGTTGTTGCTATAAAAAAAATTATAGACATATTACATCTATTTATCTCCATACACATACAGATATTCCCTAGTTCTGGGTACTGTGAGACAACTCTGATACCAATAAACCCAACTAGTACATAGAGTTTGGTTTCTAAGTAAGAACTAGAGCTCCTGAGAAAAATGGCTAATTCCAGGGCTGGAGCAGGGAGTGTGTAAAATCAACTTAAATCATCTTACGGTCTCAGAAACAATGTACTCGGAGAACACAGGAGTCAGCTTGAATGGGCACACACTGACCAATCTGCCAATTTGAGCACTGAAATAAATGGCAGGGATTATAATCCACTGGAAAAAAACAGGAAACTGTATTATATACAAATATGAACCAATAAATTGAAAGTCTGATGAAGAACAGAGTATTCATAATTTCAAAGCACCTCCTCCAAAATAGTCATTAACAACAAAGTTTAAAAAAGAGGGGCTGGGGACTGGGGATAAAGCTCAGCTGCACAGTGCCTGCCTGCCAAGCATGAGGTCCTCAGTTCAATTCCTGGTTAAAAAAAAAAAAAAAAAAGAGGGGCTGGAGATGGTGGCACATACCTGTAGTCCCAGCTCTCAGGAGGCTGAGCCAGGACAAGAGGATTGCCATGAGTTTGAGGTCAGGGCTACATGAGTTCAAGGATAGCCTAAACTACATAGCAAGATCCTGTCTCAAAAAAAAAAACAAAACAAAAGATGAAGAAAATTTTATAGTGAAACCTGGCAGACACCACCTTAATCAAATAATCAAAAACGGACATCATCAATGATAGGAAAAATAAAAATTACGTGCCACGGAGATGGTGATTTGAGGCAAATGGATTCCTCCACTCAGAGCTAGGTTTGAATAAATCCTATTTTCCTTTTCATCAAAATAAATTTTTAAAGGTACCACCTGATAAGTAACAAACACAACTTCAATACTGTGGCACTTCTGTTCGAGATCTTAAGTTGAATCTAATCAGGATGAAACATCAAATTTAAAAATATTCTACAAAACAAGTGGCCTATAATGTTCCAATATGTCTAGGTCATGAAATTTACATGGAGAGAAAACAGAGACATAACAACTAAACACTGTATGGTAACTCTGAACTGGATTCTTTTGCTAAAAAAAAAAAAAAAAGTATGGGGGAAGTCTATGGATTAGACAGAGAGAACTAATGTACCAAAATTTTTTCATTTCATTGGTGATAGTGTGATTATGTGGGAGAATGTTCTTGTTTGCAGAAAACACTAAAATGTTGGAGGGTTCTACAGCATCAGTTCAGTAACTTACTTCTCAACTTCTTGAGTACAAAGATGATGGTTCCCCTTTTGGGCTAGGAAAAGGTTGTAAACAAATGTCTACAGAGGTTAGGGCAGGCAATAAAGTAAATGAAACAAGCCGAGTATAAAATAGGGACTAAAGCCCCTGAAATCTATATTCTACACCACTTAAAATATACACTATGTGGAATGCAAGCCCAGAATGGCCAGGTAATTTAATTTTTCAACAGAAATCAAAGATTCAGACTTTTATGTGAAATTTCTCAATTTTTAAAATACTCCAGAGAGCCAAACAAAACATGTCTGTCAGCTAAGTTTGAACCACAGCTGCCTCTGGCCCAAAGACATGTTTCTCAAACTGAGGCCTAGGGATAAAAAGAAGCCACATGATATATACATGGAACATATTCTTGAAGCCACAGTTTTATCCCAAGGGTTTGCTCTGGAATTTTCTGAGAAAAAAGACTGCATATTTTAAAATGCTATATTTTAGAATATGATGCAAATTTTATATAATTTCTTAAACTTTGTATTTGAAAGAATGCTCACAGAAAAGCTGCAATAGCTGGGCATGATGTTACAGGGCACACCTGTAACTCTAGCACTTGGGAGGCTGAGGCAGGAGGATCCTCGTGTGAGTTCAAGGCCAGTCCCAGTACATAATGAGTTCAAGGTCAGCCTGAACTACATAGTAAGAGACTGTCTCAAAAACAAAACAAAACAAAACTTCAATAATAAAAACAGCACCACCAAGAATACACATATAGCTTTTTACCAAATTCAACTATTGTTAACAACCATTTGTTTTACCTGCACACATACACATAGCTGGTCTGTAAATATATACATATATGCATACATATAAAGTACATATATGCTTTTTCAGAACCATCCGAGTAAGCTATATACATTTTTTTCCTACTTCAGTGTATTTCCTAAGAATAAAAATATTGTCTTAGATAATCTTCGAATAGCTATCAATGTCAGTAAATTAAACACTCTTACAATACTTTATCATCTAATCTATCGCACACATTCTAATTTGGCCAAGTATTCCAATAATACTCTACTGTATTTTTCGCTCTAATGTGTGATACTGTCTAGAATCAGGCAGTGTGTTTAGTTGCATATCTTCAGTTTTCCTTTAAATCTGAGACATTTCCATAGTCTTTGTCTTTATAACATTAGCATAAAAAAAATACAGCCCCCTCCAACTTTTAATAAGATGGTCCCCATTTGGAGTTCAGTTTCCCTGTGATAGATTCAAGCTATGTATTCATGGCTGGAAAACAAGGTAAGTGATGTGTCCTCAGGGTACTACATCCAGAAGCTCACATGTCTACTGCTGATACTTATTTTTATCAAGCACTCAAGGTGCTATGATTTCATCACTGTACAGAGCAAGTACTTTTCCCCCTTGCAACTAATATCCAAAAATGGACAAACACTTAAAAACAGACATCCTGCTTCTCATTAAATAACCTCTTACAATTTAGCATCTAAGCCAGGCATGGTGGCACACAACTGTAATCTCAGCACTTGGGATTGATAGTTCAAGACCCACCTAGGCTACATAGGGAGTTCAACGCTAGTCTAAATTACACAGCGTGACTCTCAAACAAACCAAACCAAACCAAAACAAAACCCAGAAACAAAAATAAAACAAAAACAGTTATCATCTATTGATTCCTGTCTGAACCAATTCTTTTGGTTAGAAGATAATCCTATGAATTACTCATATGACTAATCGCATACATTTTAAAGTTAAACTTCAACTATTGGTTATACCCCTAGATTCCTTAGGTATAAGTGCTCAGTCTCCACTCTAGTAGCACTGCACTATAATGGTTTGAATGTATAAGTCTAATAACTGGGGCACCTTCCACAAGAAAAAAATGTATCTGATATATGCCTTAAAGACTGGATTTTTTTTTTTTTAATGATTGTATTGGAAATTGAACCAGGGTCTCACACATACTGCAGAAGCACTCCACCACTGAGGCACACCCCCAAGCCCTTAAAAACATTTTTTAAAAAATTATTTTGGGTCAGGATCTTGCTAAGTTGCCCAAGGATCTTGTCTAAATTTGCTAAGTGGCCTCAAATCTGTGATCTATCTCAACCTTTCAAGTAGTCAACATTATAGGCATTCACTAATATGCCTAGTTAAGAGTAGATTTTAAAAAGCAAATATGTAAGTGGGAAATCATTCTAGACATAGATAATTCCATTAGGAAAGCTAAAAGAATAATGTGGTACATTCCCTTTCAAATCGAAGATTCATTTGGCAAAATATCATACCTTATGTTCTCAATTTTATAAAGCCACATTGTAGCACATTTAGTTTGTCTGAATTACAGATTCTAGAACTATAAATGTGTTACTGCTACTGATATTAACTGTATTTAATCATTATACTTACATTCATAAAATTTTTCAAAGACATAGTATACAACTGTAATTTCTCCTTGACGATTCACCCACTTTCATATCTATGCCAATCTTCCCATTTACTCTCTAGAAGATAGGGACTGGACATAACAAAAGTTTCTTTCATCTAACTGTGCCCTCAGAAATTTTATACTGCAAGTTAAAGGAGACATATATAATTGAAATTAGAAGTTTCACAAAGCATTATATTTTAATGCATATTGGTCTTGATCACTTTATTAACTGATTTCAAAATTCTTCAATAAAAACCAGTAGTGGTAGTGCAGCATTCAGGAGGCTGAGGCAGGAGAATCATCTCAATTTTGAGGTCAGTCTAGGCTGCACTGAATTCAAGACCAGCCTACATAGACAGACCCTGACTCACAATAAACAAACAAAAAATAATCAATATATTGTGCTCATGACTTGGACCTGAAAACATTACCCGAGAGCCTAGCACGAAATTCTTTATTAGATTTCCAGAAAAGCTAGGAATATTTTCACTCATTTCAGATGAAATTAGAAAAATAAGAACACAGTGTATTAATTATAAAATCTTTATTCTGAAATTATAATTTTTTGATCTTCAAATGTCATTTCTTTTATAAAATTATGTGTGAAAGTGAAGGTTAGGCTACCAACATTATACTCATCCCCTAATTTTTTTTATTGGCTCATGTAATCGCCACTATGTGATTTCAAAGACACATGAAAGTTTCAGCCTTCAACAGATTTTTTATTTGATTGGTTGATTGACTGATTTTGTCTCTTTGAGACAGGGTCTCACTATGCAGTTCAGGCTGGCCTTGAGCTCACTTTGTAGCCCAGGCTGGTCTCGAACTTGCCATGATCCTCCTGCCTCGATCTCCAGAGTGGGGGGTTATAGGCATGCACCACCATGCCCAGCTTTCAACAGATGTATAACTTTGAAAACTATCAGGGAAATAAGAATTATAATAATTTTTAAGATTTAACAATTATTTCTTCCTTACAACTATTTTTAAAAAGACATTTTGTGATTAGTGCCATTAGGAGTGCTCCTATTAAGTGTTTAAGGGTGAAAACCCTGAGCTGGGAATGAAAGGAAACAAAGACATTTTTGGAAAGGAAACAATATTTAGATTAGGCCTTGAAAGGTAGAGAATAGTCACTGGGATGAAAAGAAGAAATCTGGAGAACAAGAAATAGGTCATTTTAGCCAGAACACGTTAAGACAGCAAAAAGAATTGACAAAGGATCTGAGCAAGAAGCTAAGGTGTTTGAATTTATTTAGTCATCAGGCAACAAATGGTGATCTGAAAGAATGAAAGGCACAATCCAAGCACAGTTCAGGGAGATTAATTTGAGGGCCCTGTACAAAGCAAATTGGACAGGTGGAGATTCTTGCGGCCATGCAACAATCCAGGTATGGAATAAGAAGCGTTTGAAGAGAAAAGGTGACAAGAAATGACAAGTCTTAGAAGAAATTTTGACATTTAGGGAAAAATGGCAAGGAATCATATACAGTTCTGAGAGGTCAAAGCTAGGTGACACAGTACTTTATGTAAAACAAATATAACACAAATATAACTTAATGCGGCATTTATAAAATGGTCAAACACCTTACACGACCTTATGACTTCAAAAGCCACTACATATATTCTTAAATGCGATTAGATTTCTTCTAAAGTGCACATAATACAGTGTTTTTCTTGTCTAAACATTCGACAATGAAGAGTATAGTTTAATTTTAGGTTCCTTACTTTACAGAATGCCTGACATTTTCATAAAGAGAAAAAGTTGGCTTCTCTATCAACAGAATGATTCTAGAAAATCTGATTATATTTAAAGATAATCATTTTATAAGGAAAAAAATCTAATTTAAAAGAGCAGTTCAGTACCCAAATAAATAAATAAATGAGCAGGTCACATTCAGGTATGTTATTTTTGATGTATCAGTGGGTTATGAGCAATCACTAAAGGCATAGCAAGAAGAACACTGGACTCCAGAAAAATTGAAGTTCAAATTTTAAAAAATGGTTGAAAAAATCAGAATGCAAAATTATACCTATAGTATGGTTTTAACTATTAAAAACTAGGCATAGACACGAGACTAAAAACAAGTACATCTACATGTTAACATCAGTGGCATACATACAGGCTAGAGAAAAGGTCAAGTGTCTCTCTGTGATGGTTGACATTTGAACACCCACCCACCCAACTCATGTTCTCAAAGCTCAGTTGCCAGCTAATGGACTTTTGGGAAGCAAATGGATAAGGGCTCTAACCTCATCAAGTAGAGGTGAGCTTAGAAGCAGTAGATCATAAGGGTATAACCTTGAGAATTATGATTCCCAGCCACTTCCTCTCTGTCTCTCCCTCTCTCTCTGCTTACTGGCTGCCACAAGGTGAGCAGCTTTTTTCCATCACGCCTCTCTCCATGATGCCCTGTCTTACCTAAGGCCTGTAGCAATGGAACCAGCTAACCATGCAATGACACCACTGAAGCCATAAGCCAAAATAAATCTTTTCTTCCTTAATTTATTTGTCAGGTATTTTGTTACAGCAATGGGAAGGTAACATTCTTCTATTCTTTTGGGGTCGGGGGGTATTGTTTTGTTTAAAAATAACATGCATACAAATCCCACAAATTAGTCTTCCTTCTAAAACAGAAAGAAACCTGGATTTTGGTAACCTTAAAAAAGCAGAACTCCCTGAAGCTGTTTCATCTATAAAAGGATAATAATGTATTACCCAACATTAGTATATAGATTAAAAGATAAAAGCTTTTTCTAAACTACAAGGCAATATGTAAAATTAAAGCATTGTAATAGTCAAAGGCAGCTGGATTTAAGGAACAAGAAATAATTTACTCACAGAAATGTATAATGGATTTGTAACTCCTCCACGAATTCTCACAGTGATCCTCCTACCTCAATTTCCCAAATGCTGGGATTACAGGTGTGTGAGATTACCATCACTCAGCTAACATACATTCACTTCAAAATAAAAATATTTTTCTCAAATTTCTTATGAACCATTGAAGTTTTACATGTTACAGAAATGGACTTTCGCCAGGCATGACAGCGCACGCCTTTAATCCCAGCACTTGGGAGGCTGAGGTAGGAGAAACGTTGTAAATTCGAGGGCGGCTGAGGCTACAACGCGAGCGCAAGGCCGGCCTGAGCTACATAGTGCGATCCTGTCTCAAAAACCTAGGGCCGGGAGTTTGGCTCAGTGGCTGAAGCGCCTGTCTGGCAGGCGAGAGGTTGTGAGTTCAATCCCCGGTGCCGCAAAACAACAACAACAAAAAAAGAAATGAACTTTCACACATACAAGATAGTACTTTTTCTAAATGTTACTCAAACTTAAATGTAAGACAGAAAGAGACCCACTAATAGTCTCAAGAGTCTGAACTGCCAAATACAAATGGTAGGCTGCAGAAATAAATCTAGTAATCTCCAAATGTTTTCTCTCAGAACGGCTTGATACATAGCATGGCACTCTGAATAGTGCTCCCTCCCTTTATCTTTATTCTGCTGCTGATGCTTAATAATAAACATCTTTAGATAACTACTTAAAATCAGGCAGTAGCTGCTAAAGGGTAAGAAGTACCTCTTTTACGTCAACTAAGCACAATGCTGGGCCACACAAAATGTTAATTCACATACATACTGATAAATATTCTAGTTAACTCATAGCTATAGTAACATTTAAAGAGTTTTATTATGTTTATAACCTACAAGTAGCTTGAGCCCTTTTAGACAATCGATAAGAAATTAAAAGATGTTAAAAAAAAAACCAGAAATTAAAAGTTAAGAAAAACCTCCCCAAATAATGACATGAGAAAAGTTTCATGTGAACAAATATTTAAAGAAAAATCAGTCAGACATAGTGGTTCATGCTAGTAATCCCAGCTACTGAAGAACCTGAGGCAGGAGGTTGGCCTGAGCCCAAGAGTTCTAGGACAGCATAAGTAACACAGTGAGACTTTGTCTCAAAAACTAGAATGTAAAAAATAAAAATCACATACAGTATGGTCCTTTTAAGAACCCAAGACTGTATATATGTGATGAGAAATTATAGTTCTAATACTGTGATATTTAAAAGCTTGCTTTCTTGGCTGGGAGTTTGGCTCAATGGCTTAAGTGACTGTCTGGCAGGCGTGAAGTTGTGAGTTCTATCCCGGGTGCCGCAAAATAAAATAAATAAATAAAAACAATAAAATAAAAGATTGCTTTCTTAAAATATTTCATAAATTGATAGATACTGCTACGATTTGTTCACATTAATACCTTATACCCAACATGTTATGTTTCTTATGAATACTATCCCTGCAGTTTCATTTATTACAATTTTTCTTGAAAAAACAAGGTTTTGAACTTTAACTTTTGAGGCAGAAAAAGTTAAAGCTGATATGGTTAAGCATATATTTTCTTTAAAATGCAAACACTGATTTAACTACTAGGCTAATTCCAAGAACAAAGTCTTAAAACTAAACCTTTGTTAAGAAAAAAGAGATATTAAAAAGACTAAGCATGAACTATACCCAAATCCCTGCCTTATGAAAATCAATAAGCCGTACTGATAGTTCCTTTGCACACAGACCTGGAATTTAAAATATATACTGTATAACTGGGCATGGTGGTGCACACCTGTAATCCCAGCACTTGTGAGGCTGGGGGAGGAAGACTGCCTCAAGTTTGAGGCCCAAGCGGGGGCTACATAGCGAAACCCTGTCTCAGAAAAAAACAAAATAAATAAACACAATACATACTGTGTAGATAGATGTGTGTGTGTCCATGTGTACTATGATCTGAAAGCAACACATAAAAATAATTTGGAGTAAGTTTCCAAAAATGCTGGCAAAGTACTGCCTTTTTAAACTACCCTAATTCATGTACTAAAAAATAATATACCTAAGGGAAAACCCAGAGTACAAGCACTTGCCAGCCAAGTTGCCTGAAATTCATCAGTTGCAGAGATTAAAAGCATCTTTTAGTTGCTTTTATGTAAAACAAAGGTAATACAAAAATATATTAAATTCAGCGTGGCATTTATAAAATGGCCAGTCACCTAACATTCCTCTCTGTGATTTCAAAACCCACTACATAGTCTTGTCATTAGATACCGTACAAAACGCACACAATAGTGTTTACTTGATCTAAACAATCATTAACTGAGTGCACAGTCTGAATTTTAGGAGTTTTTCTACTTTATCAAATGATTCACTATAGGACTCTTAAATGATCAGCTTTTCTAAACTAGTTTACGAAGTACTCAACTTTCCTGTGTATTAAAAAATGTAGTTTTCTGACAATTTTTCAAGAATCCATTTAGCATTTCAAAGGAGATATACACACATACTTCCTTGAGAATAAATAAAGGCTTTCAATATTTGTTACTCCATGAGAACTTCAAATGTTTTGAATTCTTCTTTGGTTAAAAAAAAAGTTTAAACATCTACTACAGTACAAGTGCTTGCCTTTATATTAATGGCTCTCTTGATAAAATAAAGATCAATGTAATTCTAAGCTCAAGGCTAATGAACTGCGGAGAACAGAAACAAGCAATTTGGCAAGAGCTGAGTAAAGAACTCTGCTTAAAGGCTACTAGTAAAATATACCAGCACTATCCCTCCCCCACTCCCAACTCTTTTAAGGTTTCAATTAAGATGGGGCCTAGTTTTACTCTTAAAAGAGGGACAGAAAGAGAAAGCAGAGCTCTTGCTGAGAAGAATCTTCATCAGCAACAGCTCTACAAATACTGCCAGGAACCATTTCCTTCCCTCTCTGCTGACACAGGTTTCACTCCATAAAGACAGGCGTTATCTCTCCAGCTCCTGATCAACACCATTACCTAAAGGAAAGTCACTGCATACCACCCAAAAGAGAGCATCAAATGAGTTAAAACTAAAAAATAAAAATCCAAAATTAGGGTCAGCTATAATGTTCTGTAAAAATGAGATTTAATTTCCCACTGCAATTTATTTCCATCTTTTAGTTTCTTTTAGATTGGCTAAGAAGGGATAAAGTTATTTAACAAGGCATATACTGCATATTGTTTCAAAATTAACCTAAATGCTCCAATTGCTAAGACCTTCAAAACACTCACTGGAAATGAAGTTTCCACAATCCCTCAGAACCAAAAAGAGAGATACAAACAGAAATCTCATCATTCCTACAGACCGAGGAGTCAACACCATGCAGAGATTATCACAATCTCCAAACATTCCCCCAAAGACTTCCAATTTTTGCCCTAGTAGATGACCACACCCACCACTTAAAAGTGCACATATAGGACAAGTATTTCGGTCCACAAGTATATAAACTAGTGAATAAAGCCAAATATGAGGTTGAAAAGGAACCAATGAAAAGTTAATGTCTCTCTAAAACGAGTTTATGAATGAAACAACTTCACAATGTAAGGAACTATAAGATATCAAAGGTTAGATAATGGACAACAGGTGTCTTTGGGGAGGAAAGAGTAACACTCAGTTGCTGCCTATTTTAGGATTTCCACTCTCAAACCAATCTACTAACAATGAATTTTTTTCCTTCCCAAGAAAGTCAGGACCAAAATTACAGGTTTATTTAATAACTCTAATGAGCCTGCTGCTCTTAACTTTTTTACTTTAGACTTTTAAAAGTCCATCTAATCCCAACCTTGTGTGGCTAGATTAAAGCATGGCCTAGGTCCAGATCATTCACTGATTTGTGAACATTAACCAGCTAAGGACGTATTATCAAGAAATGCAAAAGAAAGGCATCTGAATACAAGCTACTTCCACATAAAATTCTCAAAATATAAATCCAACAGCAGGTATCACATAACTGCAGTATTAGCCAAAGCAGAAACTGTTTCTCTCACCATATAAGAGTTCAGCTCAATCTTTACTGTAACCAGATTCCAATGAACTCAAAGAATAGTAATTCCAGACATAGGTTACAGAGCATTGAGTGTCAGACTGGAGTCCTGATTCCCCTCGCCAATTAGAAATTTTACTACCTTTATTTAGGTGAAAGGGAACACTGAAAAGATACTTCAGCCTACTTCATAACCTCTTCCCTTTCTCCATTCCACAAAGACAACATATTCCAAAAATGGAGAATCCTTTCTTTCCCGACCGAGGCCCCCTTTCCTATGGATTCTTTGGGCAGGATTACCTCTCCCCAGCATGCACGCTGAGCCAGAAAACACTTCTGCTTTCGCTCTTAAAGAGGGTCCCCCAACACAGATGCACCTCTTCCTTTCCTGTACTAAGCAAATGATACCTCAGTGCTCTTGGTTCTCTTCGCACCGTAAAATGTTCAGAGAAGCGGAGGCAGTGAAGGGAAGTTGTCAATTACTGAGGGATACACTTAAAAGTCTCCAAATTTAAAGTGAAGATGGGGGGAGTGCCCCCTTTTAGAAGGGGGAGCCCCCTACCCTAAAAGGGAGCCTGTGGGGGGAAGGGCTGTTCCCACCCTGAGAGAGAACGGTATGTGGAAAGGACGAATGTTGTACACTGAACAGAACAGACTTGAGTAAGGGGCATCCCGACCCTGTAGGGAACGGGGTGGGAGCGTGAGCGATATAAAGCGGGTTGTACCAGCTAGTACGGGTCGCTTGACAGTGGACCTCCAGATTTTAGGGAAGGAGGGCCCCGCTAGAAGGGGCCCTCTGGGAAGAAAGGAGGGTCTGGCTCCGAGGAGGGCTGGGCATGGGGGAGGGGTTCGGCCCCCTCCGGGAGTCGGCGGCTGGGCGGCAGTCTCGAGGGGACCATGTGCAGAGGAACTGCTGCGCCCCGAGGGGCAGGTTGGAGAGCAGGGCCTGGGCTGCGCGTGGAGGGAACGAGGTTCCCAGCCCGCGCAGGACCGGCGGGACTCCCAACCACACTCACCGAGGCTGCCGGCGAAACCGTCCATCTTGCGGGGAAAGCGCCGGGCTCGGGGCTCAGCGGGGCGGGCACTTCATTCAGTGGTCAGAGTGGCCGCCGCTGAGCCTGACCTGTTCGCTCTCTACGTCGCCCGGCGCGGCTCCCAGCCTTCGCCTCCGTGGCTCGCCCGTCCGTCCGTCTGCTCGCGCCGGGTCAGTCAGCCGCTGGAACCCGGACCACTCGAAGCGCAGAGCCGCGCCGCTCCGCCGCCTGCCCGGCCTCCCTCCTAGGCAGCAGCAGGCGCGAGCGCCGCGCCCCGCCCCCGCGCCCGCGCACAGCGGTAGCCCCGCCCCGCGCACGCCGTCACACTTCCGACTCCGCCCCACGTGACGTCACAGAGGCGGGGTCTTTCCGGTCCCGCCCCTTCCCTCTCTAGGTCTTCGCGTCCGCTCTCCTTTCGCTGGCCCTTCCCTGTGCGGTGGGCCTTCTAAGGACCTTGGAGCTCGGTCTTGCTGCAGGATCGAAGTGGGTAGGGATCAGGGGTGGTCCCCGACCTGGGATACCCAGAGATATTCTCTCCCCTGCAGCTGCTGGGGGGCCCACGGAGCCCATAGTCATGTGTGTCCTACAAGGACGCCAAAGAGGCAAAGGAGTGAAAAGAGAAATTTTTTTCAGATGGTGTGAGGGATAAATTAGGGCAAAGCTTGTTAGCCAGCTCAAGGCCACCACCGTGACAACCCAGATCCCAGGACAGATCAGAAGAAAGAAATTTTAGTGCTAGGCAAAACTCTAGAGTTACCCAACCTCTTATTTTGAGGAAGGACACAGGGCCTTAGAAAAAAACATGACCTGTGCAAGGTCGTAGAGCCTGGTGAAAGTAGAACAAGAACCTAGGCTTCCTTACTCCCCCTGGTATTCTTTCCACTAGAGGTGCAAAGCGATCTGATATGACAGATCAAAGATTACCTGCCGGGGAACTGTAACAAAGGTTATTTCAAAGGAAGTAAGGCCTGAATTCTAGGTCCAAGTTCATAAGACTCGCTTGGTGAGTGTCAAGTCACTCATTTTGGCCTCACTCTTTTAATTTGCAAATTTGAGGGCTGGATATGTAACCGACACATAAAAGTATATTGGACCTTCGTATTTCTCTTCGCTCCTCTAACCCTATTGTCCTTCCTTCCAAAGACCTTATAGATTTTCGGGTCTCTTCTAGGACTTGGTCGTGGATATTAGAGTAGTTCAAGAAGATAATTGTAAGGTGCTCAGGGTCTAAATTGATTATACAATAACGAAGAGCTGAATTCAGGAGACTAGACCACCCTCAAGAGGGTTGCAGTAGACAGGGACAGATTGAAGCAGGAAGAAAATACGAAGCTGTAACTGTCTTGATGAGAGGGACACAGAGGAATTAAATGATCAAAAGGATTATTAAAGATTTTTGCAGTACTCCGTTTGGTGCCTCTTTTAAAAATCCTTACAAATCTAGATGTTTGAATTTCTTTTTTGGCTATCAGACCTGTGTTTCTTCTGAATACTGGTCGTAAAGAAGCCAAGATGAATTCAGGTTAGAGATTAAGTGGTTTGTAAGTTTTCTCTTGTCATTAGAACTAAATGATGTACCCAAAATTTTCCTTGCAATAGACATTTTTCTATCTGTAAGTTTCTGTCAATCTTAACCACCTAATCTTTCATGTCTCAATTCTGACAGTTCTGTCTGCATGCAACTCTATGTCATAAGTCTATTTAAAAAGTGAAAACTTGCTTTGGTATACATAGATAAATGTCAATTTATAATATGGAGAAAGTTTCATATTTTTTTTTTATTTTATTAATAATAGAAGACAAGACAGAAGAGAATCCCCCATACTTGCTACATTGCCCGTTGTAAAGTGATGCTTGGGTTGCTGACCAGAGGCCTGGCCGAATCTACAAAAC